>JANZLQ010000037.1:24242817-24271176 GCA_026212715.1 Elanus axillaris | reverse complement strand
CTTCCTTCCTTCCTTCCTTCCTTCCTTCCTTCCTTCCTTCCTTCCTTCCTTCCTTCCTTCCATCTCTCAGGAGCAGCAGCTGAGAAGCCTTGGTGTCCTGGACTAATCATTAGATTGCTAAAAGTAGAAGAGATGACTTGGAAAACAGGAGGGGTGGTGGCAGGGGCAGGTGAAAGGTGAGGCCAAACACAGGCTTGGAGAACTTTGAACAAACAGAGCTCAGGGAAACAGAGAGCTGGAAGAGGAGGTGTAGGCAGATAAAGGGTGGAACGAACTGCCACACTAATAAAAATAATTAAAGGAGAAACAGAAGAGGGACGGGATGACGGGAGACAGCAATGGTGTTAGCTCCAAGCATTGGAGATGAGAAACAGAGCCCAAAATCATGTCAGGTCTTAAAACATCATGGAGATTTTAAAAACAGCATATTTGGCTCCTTTTCATTTGCTTTCTGGCTTTTCAGCCCTGGGGGGCACTTTTCCTGACTTATCTCTGTAACCAAGCTGAGACTCCAGAGTTTTCACAGGACTCCAGGAGCTGGTGCTGTGACGGTAGTGTGCTGGCGGGCACCGCAGCTCTGGGAACCAGCCGGCAGCAGGAATGGAGTGGGAGAGCTGAACTGAAGGGGTGAAGTAAAGCAGGGGAGAGACCGGAAGATTTAACTGGGGACAGCAGGGAGTGTTGAGGAGAGGCTCAGCACTTCTGAGGCTGCAGGGACAGTAACTGTTTGCAGCCCAACACGTGAAAAGTAATAACAAATGTGGCTGGAGTAGCAAACCTGCAGACACAACCATTGAGCTACAGATTTGCCTATCCTTCATTACCTTTAATTGCCAGTAGAGCAAAGACTTATAGCAGCTTTCACTTCTCAGCTGCTGAGGAGGGATTCTAGGAAGGGCGAGTGATATACTGAAACTGTGTTGAGCAGTGAAATAACTGGAGGAGAAAATGATGAGAGAGCAAAAAAAAAAAAAGACACATGAAATGCATTTCACGGGGCCATGCTTACCATCAGAACCAGATGATGGTTCCTGTCAGGGAAGAAGGAAAAGGAGCTGACACCATTCCTACAAAAATCAGCAAGTTGGGAAGCCTGATGCAACAGCCCCATGCAGGGAAACCTACCAGTGTCTTTCCTGGACCACAGCTGGCTCAGGGAGCTGCTGAAGGAGCAAGGATATACACTCGCCTAGACAAGGCTGTACATGAAATCCCCTGTCTGGGCCATGTGCTTCAGCCTGAAGAAATGTCTCTCCAGGGTGAAAATACATGCCTGCCCCTCTAGCTAGGCAGGGGGTCTTACCGGGATGTGATTAAATAGGAGAACCTGGCTCCTGATTTTTTTCCTCTCTATTATTTACTTTCTATCATCATCTTTCCTGCATTTCCTCCCCTCTCCTTCTGGAGTACAAAAATTCACCCAGTGTGTGTTCCTGGCTTGTTTCCTTTGCAGCCTACCTCTGAGGTTTTGGGTCAACATCCTGAAGAACCCCCAGTTCGTCTTCGACATTGACAAGACAGACCACATCGATGCCTGTCTCTCTGTGATAGCTCAGGCCTTCATTGATGCCTGCTCCCTCTCTGACCTGCAGCTGGGCAAGGTACTGTCCAGAGAGGACATCTCACTCCTGCTCGGACTTTCAAAGACACAGACCAGTACGGGTGGGGAGGGACTGTCGGTCACCCCGTCCAACCTCCCCCAGCAGTGGGGCTGGCTGGGAGCCACCTGCTCGGGTTCATGCAGTTGAGTTTTGGCTGTCTCCAAGGAGGAGTTCTCCCCGTCCCTTCCCCACTAATTTGTTCAGGCTTGAGCTTGAAATTTGCACCCCCTCTGTCACAAACAGAGGCCAGGGAGTGGGAACGCGGGGTCACAGGCAGGATGGACACGGGGCAGGGCCCCAGCCCAGAAGGCTTGGGGGATGGAGGGAGACCCAGCTGCTGGCTCCTGTGCCCAGTGCTACCCAGCGGCTGTATGAGTTGTCCTGCAGGCACAGGGTCTGTAACGCTTCCTGAGGGGCTGAGCTGGTGCATGAGCCCACAGATATTCTGTTGTTGGCTTGGGCAGGGGTGTAACGTACCAAGGCGAGTATGGGCGGGTGTCAGCTCAGCTCTGGGCACAGGCATAGGAGCCCAGCTCCCTCTGTTAGGGCTGGTTTAGGAGACAGCATTAGCATAACAATCCTGTAACAGCAGCTGAGGGACGATATAAACTCCCAGTGGCAGGATGGAAAATGGCATAGCTTCAGGTGGAGCTTTAATCACCGCTGTCAGTGCTTTCTGCACAGCTTCTCACCTGGGAGACCTGTGAGAAGCTCAGGCGGTGAGCCAAACCTTCATGAACATGGGCTGTGCCTGCTCACGTGGAGGTGTGGGAGGGCCCGGGACCATCCCCTTAGAGCGTAACAGCATCCATCAGCACCTGGGAAGCATTTGGTGCTGCCACAGCCCTGCCAGCGGAGCCATTTGTGCTCCCCTCCAGCGACAGTGTCTCCATCACATGCTGGCCACCTCTGGCCTGCGGGCAGAGCCCGGCAGACTCGGCACGCCCGCCTAGGAAGCTAAGCCTGCTCCGAGCAAACGTGGGGCTGCCCATTCCATGTCTCCTCTCCCACCATCAGGGTCCCGCACACCATCCTGCGGGGCTGGCAGGCAGCAGGACGTCCAGTGCGCATGTTTTCTGTTCTCCCACTGGCTTGGCTGAGTGCAGCGTTGACATTTGAAACTTCCCAACATAAATAAGTTTTATTAAGAAATGCTGTAAATCGTTCCCCACTGCCCCACCGCTGCAGAGGCTGGCAGCAGGACGGTGTGTGACGTAGAGGGGACCCTATGGAGAGAGGGGTGGGAGGTGGGCACTGCTCAGTGCAGCCCCCAGACTGAGAGCAACAGGAAGCCTTTGCTGGGAGAGGTTAGTGCTGGAGGAAGATCTAATGAGCACTTGATTTTTTTGTTTGTTTGGGTTTTGGTCTTTTTATTTTTTTTTTTTTGCATGTGTTATGAAACACCTAAAATTTGTCCTTGTCAAGCTGTGGATGAGGGGAAGAGGGGTCAGTTGGAGTCAGACAGCAGATGGAAACATTTTTCAGGAATACAATAGCGTAAGTGAAGGAATTGTTGAGTAATGTGGGAAGAATAAATCCTCAGCATAAAAATCAGCTTGCATATACAGGCAGTATATCGCTGAATGTTTTCCAGGCTGGATTCTTCCCCTGGTTTCTGCATGTTGCTCTTGATACTGCAAATGTGAGAGCAGACTCAGACTCTGTACATCTACAGTGTGCAAGCGGTTAATAAATCAGTACCCATCTCTTCATAATACAGAGCGGAGAAATCAGACACAAATTAAAAAATAACTCAAAAAGAGGCAGCATGGCTTTCTTTTGTGCTTCTAAGGGAGAAAAAAAATGTTGTCAGCAGGCTCTGTAACTTGGCTATATTCCTGTAATGCCTTGTCATTGGGTTTGAAAATAAACTGCTGTGGGATCTGGTGCCACAGCCTGGTGCCCATTTCCCATTTCCCCTGCAGCATTAGCCACGCCACATATTGCAGCAGCAGATTGCAGTTACCCTGGGCTTCCTTATTTACTGCCCGGTACAGCTGAAGAGGCTGCCTCGACGGCTAGAGCCCTGCCGTGCTTGTCTCCTCTGCAGATCCTCCCTCCACTCTCCACCTGTCAGAGCATCAGGGAGCAGTCCCTGGCTCCAGCGTAGGGGTGGCGGGACATGTTGATCTTGCTCCTCTCTGTGTCCCCGAGCCTGGGTCTGTTTCCCTTTGGGATGCAATGCCAGGCCAGTTGGCCAAGTTCATTCCCGGGGTAATGACATCAGCGGGGCAGGATTGCCTCGAGGTTAAAATCATTCACGCTTGTGTTTGCAGGGAGTCAGGCAGGGTTATGCCTTCACTGGAACAACCCGATCGTGTGGCTGGGAGGTTAAGACTGCTTTGTCCAAGCTGACATTAATCAAGAGAACTCAGTATTTTCTGTTAATTACTTTACGTGCACTCAATATAGGCCAGGCAGGCTGGGTTAGCCAATGCAAAATAAATCAAAGCTACATGAAAAATCCAAGAGGAACATTTCAACTGACAAAGTTCAGCTTGTAAAAGAGCTTTGTTCTTCAGTTTAGATCAAGCTGGCTGCTCAAGAGACCCGAGTCAATGCATGCAGAAGCCCTTCCCTTGTTACCAATTTCCACACACAGAGCCATGGAGCACAAGGGTTTTATCTACTACAGTCGTGCTACACTCATCTGCAGAGCATCACCTGGCAGCAAGCCACCTCACCTGACCCTGGGCTTGCTTTTTTAGCCCGCCCTTGCTCCAAATTAAAACACATTCACATAGACCACCTTCACTGGCTTTGTAGCTAACAAACATTTAGCTCATGCTAGGAAGAAGGGCAGAGGGACGGTGCTGTGGCTCCGCAGGCAGGTGTCCGCAGCACCTTGATGTATTTGAACAAGCGTCTCTGTCATTAGCTGTTCTGTACCTCCGTGCTCTCCCACCGCAGTTCTGTTTCTGTAAAGCCAGGACCAAAGACGTAGCTCTTTCCTGAAGTTCGTGTCTGATGGTTAGCGCTTTGGTCAGACAAGCAGGATAAGAAGTTTTCAGCCAGGAACAATACGGTGTCTGATTTCGGTATCTCACCCTCCCTCTAGGACTCCCCGACCAATAAACTACTGTATGCCAAGGAGATCCCCGAGTATAGGAAGATAGTGCAGCGATACTACAAGCAAATCCACGACATGCCCCCGCTCAGCGAGCAGGAGATGAACGCCCACCTCGCGGAGGAGTCGCGGGTAAGGCGTGCTGGGCTGCAGCAGGCAGAGGTGGGGGCTCGGCTGGCACATGCCCCCCTCCCGTGCCAGGGACAGGGTCGGGCGTGCTGCCGGAGCAAGGAGCACCCAGCCTGCTCTGCTCTGGCTGGCAGCAGGAGTCGGGGAGCGGCAGGGAACGCAGGTAGGCTGCAATCGGCTTAGATGCTGGAAGGAGCAAACAAGAAAGGCTCTTTTGCCTCAAACTTCCATGCAGAAACTTCATCTGACCTAATTCCAAGCATCTTCAATTACTGCCAGAGCTGCAGTAAACACCCACGAGTTAGCTTGAACCTAACTAGCTTTGGCACCGCTGGGAGTCGAAAGTGAAATTCAGTGCCAAAGAGCCAGGAAGCTTGGAAAAGGATCTCTGCAGTCCCTCAGCCCCCCGGCCAGCTGGCCCCTGGGCACCAACTGCCAGGGCCGGCCCCGAGTCCCAGGCATCCCGCTGGCAGCTGGCCCTGGCAGCCGGCCCGGGTGCGGGATACCAGCCCTGGTACCAGCTACAGGAGCTGGCAGCCGTGCTCCGGATCCAAGTCCTGCCAGCGATGCACCACAGCTTCCTCAGAATCAAGCCAGCTCCCCACAGCGTTTTAGCTTCAGCCACCAATTGTTTTCTTTTCCATCGGCATTCCTCTGCCCAGCTCCTTCACTGCCCCATCCTTTGAAGCAGCCTTGAGCATGGAGGGGTGAACAGTGCTCTTAGGCGTGGGTATTTAAGGCTGGCTTTAAAAAGACTGAGACTGTTTCTGATGTAAGCAAATGCACCTTCCTTAAAGGAGTAAGTCAGAAGTCCAACTGCATCATTCCACAGTAACTAAAATAGCCAGGCAAAGTCTTCTTTTAATCTAGTTAATGCCTGCTGATTGGGCTTGAACTCACTTGCTGCATCATGTTAATATTCCTCCCCTCTTTGTTCTGTCTTTATAAAGAAATACCGGAACGAATTCAACACCAACGTCGCCATGGCTGAGATATACAAATATGCCAAGAGATACCGCTCCCAGGTAAGTGGGTTCAGCTGCACTTAGGCCCCAGCATAGCTATGGAGGGAATAACAAGCAGTATGTTGTAACTGAGTGGTCAGATGCCAGCATCCAGTCTCACAGAAAAGGGATTATGGTTTTTTGCATAATCCCACGCACATATGTAATATATGCACACACAGATGCACCTGCTCTCCTATCCCTTGGCTGACGACTTCTTAGAAGAGAAGGCCAGCTATTCCTGGCTGATTTTAACAGCGCTTGGCTGGACCAGACCGAAGCGGGGCTGCCCAGTGTGTAGACCCATAGATGCTTTCAGGAGAGCAGAGCACACTGATACAGTCCACACCCGAAATAACTTGCACCAGCCACCCCCAGCTGAGGCTCCGGCCCTGGCTGGCTCCTGACCCCCTCCATCCCCGTGCTGCGGGCTAGCTCTGCGCCGTGAGCTGCATCACTGCAGTGGTTTCCAGTTGCATTCCCCTCCTCTCCCAGCCCCTGCCCAGGGACTCGGCTGTGCCCTAGAACAGCCGGAGGGTGCCGGGGCGTGTGGGGCAGGGTGGGCTCTCACCGTCAGAGGTCCAGCTGGGATTTGGGCTCAACAGGGCTAGTGGGGGGGGTGGAATCTACGCTGGCGGGTGGGCACCTCCACCTGCATCGCATCAGTCACCCCCCTGCTCCTGTTTCCTGCAGATTGTGGCCGCCCTGGATGCCAACCCCACGACAAAGCGCACCCAGCTCCAGCACAAGTTTGAGCAAGTGATTGCGCTCATGGAGGATAACATCTACGAGTGCTGCAGTGAAGCCTAGGCCGACTGCAGCCCTGGAAGTGACCTTCTCCGCAGTGCAGTGCCATAGGGAACTGCCTTCAGCTGTGGAGACACCACGGATCGCCTCTGCCAGGGTCATTCTCAAACCAGCCTTGTGGTGGGGGTGGGCCTGGCCTGCAGCTGAAGGGCTTCCTCACCTAACAAGAAGCCATGGGACACCTTTCCGAGCAGCTCAAAACCCCTCTGGTCTGCACTGTCGCACCCATAATTTATTTGCTGTTGCCAGGCAGAAATGGAGACGTGACACTTGTGGCAAGCTCAGTTCACCACGTCCCTCTGATCAGCGCCCAAGTGGTCAGTGGCTCTCTGCATCCCTGTTTGTGGTTCCTCAGGATGAGAGACGGGGCTGCAGAAGCCATAACAATAGATGTGAAGCAGAAGAGTAGCCTCAGGGAGTAACGAGCAGAGTCGGCAAAGGCCATCGGAGCAACACCTGAGCTCCCTTCCACACCATCCCTCCGACATCCTTGTTTTTCCAACACCAGGGACTCTTATCAGCTGTTCACTATATCTGCTGCATTCTGTGTATTTTTGTGCCTTTTAATTTTCGTACTGTATGTGTAAACATAACCACTCCTCCGTCTGAGACTTGGGCAACACAGGGAACTCGGGGCTGAGACAAAGCAGTTGCTTCCCAAGTAGCTAAGGCATGGTGAAAGCACTTTATCCCCTAATGGAGATGGCTGTTACAGAGCCGGAGGGAGCATGTTACTTGTTAGACAGTGTGGGAAGGGCTGTTCCCCCTTCCCCAGGTTCCCATATCTGCGTGCACAGTGAGCTGGAGTTGCAGTGGGCGTGCAAATATCCCCTGCCTTTCAGCCAGCTGGTCGCAGGCATGGCTTCTGCCTAGAAGACCAGACATAGTGAGTGAGGGGAAGGGCTCGTGCCTCGCACTCAGTCTCCCTGCCATGCTGGCTGCACGCACACCTACGGCACTGCACCAGCTCAGCCCCAGTAAGACCGCTCATGCCAACAGAGGTCAGCTCCTGCTGACAGCAGAGTGGACTTGAGCCAGGCGCAGGGCAAAACACCAGGTAGCATCTTCCCTCCCTCTGCACCATGCACCGCAGCATCTCCTGCGATCGTCACCGAAAACAAGGTCAGTGCTACAGAGGTGTCTTCCTAAAGCAGCTTGTTCTGCTTGCTTTGGACCCAGCCCACCGTGGTTGTCACCTGAGAGCAACCAAGGAAGCGGTTTTGCTGCGCGTCCAGTCTTTTTCATCCCATAAAGGCAAAGGGACTGGAGCCCATCCCCCCGGCAGCACAATACTCTTGCTCACGCAGGCCAGCAGAGCTCCAGCACCGCAAGCTGCCAAAAAAGGTAGAAAGTGTCCCACGCTCAAACTGGGTCAGCGAGCAGGGTCCCACTGCACAGAGTTCATCCAAGACCTAGAAACTTCACTGCTGTCCTACGGCATCCACACTGGGGCAAAACCCCCATCCCAGATTGGTGGCCCATTCTCCTTTCTGCAGGCAACTTCATCCTTTCTGCAGCCAGGGGAGCCACGACCGCTCTGGTCTTCTCCAGTGTCACACAGGCCCCTCTGTAGAGGCTGGACCGCAGCTAATGCCACGTGCTTGAAGCCAGCATTTGCATGCAGGCAAAGGCAACCTGCCCATGAAAGCTAAACCCAGCCGTAGTCACTGCGTTTTCAAACTGCCAAATAGAAGAGAAAATAAAAAAGAAAAAAATTACTACCTCACTCCAGGCAGGGTCTAAGGTGAGCCTCCGTTACTCATCCAGCTGGCAAGGATGCAACCTGGTATTAGATGACTTTGGTCCACCAAAACTCCTCCTGGGTGACTCACTGCTGCGGACAGGTGGCCTCCATCCCATCATTTCCAGTAATGCCACATTTGTCAGAAATTGGAACATCAAAATTGTGTATGTGTATATAGATATCTTATTTTAAAGCAAATGATAGACTTTATCCAGTATGTTAAGGGGGGGGAAGGGGTGTGGGAGGGAAAGGGTAAGAACAGAGTTTTTTTTAAAAAGAAAAAGTACATACACTGTGGAGGTTTCAATGTCTTTGCTGAGGATGTGGCTTCAGAATAGAAACTCTAAGAATGTAGCTGGGCTACATTTTATTTTGAAAGTGATTTCACAAAAAATTCTTGAATTTTTTTTTTTTTTCTTCTTTTAGAAACTGTGAATAGCTGCCAGAGATATAGGCAGGCCCAGCACAGGGAAGGCGAGGGTGAGAAGGACCAAGGTAGCAGAGAACGTTGAGCTTGGCTGGAGGTAGGAAAAGGGCCATGGAGTGATAGCCCCATGTTGTTACAAGGAAAGGATACAGGTGAGCTGATAGTGAGTATAGTTTGCCTCCAGGTGATGTGACTGGGCCATGTATTGAGGCCTATTGCTTTATTATTTAATTTTTTCAAAAGCAAAAAAAAAAAAAGTAGTTGCTACAACCATTTTAAAGGAACAACTTCAATGGAGCAGAAGCTTGAGGGTTTGTAGTGTTGCCTTGAACCCCAAGCCCTTTGTAACATGTTTTTAAACTTTGGCACGTGTTGTGGGTGTAGTGCCCTTACCTGCTGTGTAGTGGAAGTGGCAGACTCTTGGAAAAGCCTATCTTTGTAATAAAACAAGGTGCTGAAACCTGCGTGGTGAAGTTCCTGCCCTGTGCACACAGAGGACACACAACATTGTGGAAGACACCCACGGGTGCGTGCAGCGAGCTTTGCCTGTCTGAGACGTACTGTGCTCAGGGTTGGCAGCTCAGCCAATACCCTTCTCATACGGAAACAAGGTGGGTTTTTCACCCCTTTGGGCTGCAGAGCCCAGGTTTCCTGCAGAACACGCTGCAATCACACACCGCTCCTGCTACCCAGCACCACAGCTCCTGCCAGAAGAGGAACTGGCACAGGGTGGGGAAGATCCTCCCGAGGACGCTACCAGACACCTGAACTGACGACATGCTGTGCTGCACAGGCAAAGACCAGTAATAGCCATGCAGTGCCCATGGCTGGGCACCCTCACCTCTGCCAGCTGCCACTGGCCCACAAGACCATGTCTTCTCCAAGCGGCGGGGAGCCCAGCGCCTGCTCTGCACCACTGCCGCCAGGCCTCGAGGCTTCTGGCTTCAGTGCCGCGACACCAGCCGCAGCCCATAGGTCTTAATAACCATTGCATTGCTAAATCCTCTCCACCTCCCCCAGTAAAAGCTGCTCTTTCCAGATACCAGAGGGATTTTCTTTTCCTGTTAGAAAGTTGATTCTTAGTAAAGCTAAAACCAGCTATTAAATGATTGGGCCTCTCTCGAAGCAAGAGCGTCATGTTTCACGCTGAGTGCCTGGTAAGAGAGAACACAGCTCCTGCCCAGTTCTGTTATGGGACATTTCCATGTGAGCAAGCAGTGATTTGCATGGTCAGGTGAGTGCCGCTCAGTTATTACTGCGGCATCCCCCACCCCGTCCCCAGAGGGACACGAGTTTCAGCTCCATTAAAGGTGGATCAACATGGCCAAGGCTGAAGTTTAAAGAGAAGTTAGTTTGCTCAGCTCTTGCTTAAGCCCCAGAGCAAGGCCAGGAGCCTTGGAGGGCATTGGCAAGGCCAGCTGAAGATTAACAAAATCCTCTTTAGGAAGAGAGTTTTACTTCCACTTATTTTCTCCTGCCCAGGAGGACTGTAACCCTTTGCATTATCAGACTGACCTTCAGAAGGGCTCCGTTCTGTGCAGAGCAAGAGAAATTCAGGCATTTGAAACTATTAAATGGAAGCGTTCATATGTTGACCCCCAGGAGCTAGCAAGACAGGTCTAGAGGTGGGATCCATGCCACGGATAGATAACGAGAGCAAGAGCAATGCTGCAGTCCACAGCAAACACCCCAAACTCCTTTTCCGAGCCCTAAAACACCTCTATTTTCCTCTTACCATGGTTACAGCACAGGCAGCTCTCCCCGGCACTGGGGACCCTTGCCCATGGCATGCACCCAGACCTGCTGCCCTGGCACTCCTGTAATCCCAGCTCAGCCAGTCATTAGCACAAGGGCAGCCAGGAGGGCGGGGGGCCGGACACCTACCCCACACTGGCCAAGCCTGAGCTTCGCAGCGCCCTGTGCTGTGTCCCACGGGTCCCAGACCCCCTGCCCAGGCTGTCGCCCTGCAGCGTGCCACCGCAGCCTGCCGCTGGGGACATGTGGCGACAGGGTGGACACCTCTCCGTGAGAGCAGGCATGGCAGGCAGTCGCCGGCGGCACCAGCTCACCGCCATGCCACACGGGACGAGGCCAGGGCCTGGGGGATTTTGGCACTGGGAGATGGGAGCGCAGGGGCAGAGACCCACAAGCAGGGCAGCATTCACGCCGTTTCGTGAGGGAAGTGAAACAGCTTTATTAGCAGGTGAACACAGAGTAAAAACCCATCCTGGGGACTAAAACCAACCCAGACCCCAAGGGCTCCGGCCCAGCTGGGAGCAGGGCTGGGCTCCCAGGGGAGTGGGGCTGTCTGGGACCCCCTATGGGGCTTTCCTGCCTGCAGGGGGGGGGGCTGCCTTCCGCAGCCCAGCCTCCCCCTGGCTGGCTCCTGGGGCCACCTGGGGCTTTCTTGCCTTGCCTTGATCCCCCTTCGCCTTGAGGGCGCCTTGCTGTGCGCCCTTAGGCGCCTTCCTCTTGCTCTTTCCCGCTGGAGCCTTTCGGGACCCCTTTGCCCCAGCCCCTGCAGGGCTGTCACCATCGCCCCCTCCTGCGTCCTCAGCGGCTGCAGCTGCGGGGGGCCCTGAAGGCCCTTTGCCAGGTGCCCGGGGGCGGCCAGCAGCTTGCGGGGGCTTCACTCCATCGCTTCTGGGCTTTGCTGGTGCTGGTGGCCTGGCCTGGAAGGGAGAGAGCACCTCAGGCTGCCGCCATGCCACGAGCCACCCAGCCTCACCACTGCGCCCTACTCACATCCACAGGCTTCGCCCTTGGCTTCTCCTTTGCTGCTGTCGGCTTCCCCTTCGTCTCCTTTGCTGCTGTCGGCTTCCCCTTCGTCTCCTTTGCTGCTGTCGGCTTCTCCTTCGCAGCGCCTGTGGGAGAAGGGGTGGTGGATGACCCCCAAGCAGGGGCCTCTCCACAGGGCAGGGGCAGCCGGTGGCACCACCAGCCCTTTACCTCGCTGCTGTGCACCCGCTGCAGGGGCCTGGGGGGGCTTGGTGGTCCCTTTCTGTCCCGGCTTTGGGGCCTGTCCTTTTTCGGGATCCCTCTGGCCCGGCGGCTGCTTGGGCTGCAGCTTCTTGGGGGCTACCTGGGGGGTGGGCAAGAGAGGGGTGGAAGCGGGGCCGGGCGACACCTCGGTCCCCAGCCCCGCCATTTGGGGGCCGGCAGCCCCCTGCTCACCTTGAAGCGGCCGGTGGCCCCCATGGCGGAGGAGTTGCGGGGCCGCACGAGGTCCCCGCGGCTCAGCCCCTTGCTCAGCGCCTGCTTCAGCAGGTACTTGAGGCGGATGGGGTCCACAGCGGGGTACTTGGTCAGGATGAACCGCTTGATGGTAACGACAGAGACGCCCTTCCCCTGGTCGTGGGCCCGCAGCGCCTCGATGACCATGTGCAGGGTGGGGGGGTGCGGGCGCCGCAGGCCCCGGGCCAGCAGACTCGGGAGCTGGGCTGTGCCGGCAGCTGGAGCTGCTGGGAGAAGCAAGAGGCACCTCTTGGGACCCAGGCCCAGCCCCGAAACGCTCACCTGCAAGGGCTGCAAGGGCTCCCCGAAGCTGAGCAGCCATGACCCTGCTCATCCCTGCGGACTCACAGGGACCACGGCCACCAGAGCCCCAGCCCCACGGGAGCCACGGGGCTCAGCAGACCCCTTACCCATCCCAGGCTCCATGGCAGCACACACCAGCCTAAAGCCCCAGGACCCAGACAAACCCAGCTCTGCTTACAACACCACCGCCTTGCTCACAGGCTCAGCTCCCTTCCAGCTAATTTATCTCATTAGCACCCTAACTGCAGGGGCTGGTTAGCAGCTGCTAATTGCTTTGGTCCGTGCCCCAGGTGGGAGCAGGTGGCTGGGAAGCCAAGCATCCTTTGCCAAAGCTTTGTGAGGGGCTGGAGGGAGAAGGGGCACGTCTGAGCAGAGGGTTTGGACGGGGCAAGAGGCGAGGGGGTCCCGGGGTGATTGCCCTGAACACGCCGGGGAAAGGCACCCACCTGCTGCTTGGTGGGTGGCAGGGTGCTGGGATTGCAGCTTGCTGATGGCACTTGGTGTGGGAGCCAGCCCGCAGCCTGGGGCCCACACGGGACCCGTTCCTGGTGCACTGGTGTGATGTGCTTGCTGGTTCCCTTCGCCCGGGATGGCCCCACTGGGAAGCGGGGAGCTGCACTGCCAGGGGAGCCTGGTAGCGGAGGAGAAAAAACAATCCCACAAACAAGAGGACGAAAATGGAGAGCTGCTTTGTTGGCTAGCAAAGGCAGGAGGAGCAACTCTCCACAGTAGCCCCAGCTGTGTGCTCACAAGCAGGAACCCTAAGCACCCCTGCCCACCGAATCCCACTGTGCCTGGGGGAGAACACACCCAGGCCCACAGGCGGGCAGCCCCTCCGCATCCCCTCCGTGGTGGAGCAACCACCCCACGCCGAGGACGGCATCGTCCCATGGGCCAGGTGTGAGCTGAGCCCGCAGCCATCTGGGGTCTGTGAAAGCCTGAGGAAGGGCCGGGATTACGTGACGGCCGGGCTGGGTCGTGGCCCGACTTAGCAGACATGTTACCACGCCAATGTACGTGCAAAGCGCTGCCCAGGAAGACCTTCGTCAAGGTCTGTACCCACCTGCTGAGCCCTGGGAGCTGGATCCTGGCAGGGGACAGAGGTGCCGGCAAGAAGCTGGGAGAGGCACCCTGTGCCCAGGACTCCACATGCCCAGCTCCCCCTGGATCAGTGCCGCCAGCCCATTCCCTGCTCCATTTCCAGTCCATTTCCAAATTCCCCAGGAAGGGGACAGTGGGGACACCGGAGGGCTGCAGGAGCTGGCACCACGGTGGGGTTGGGTGCACCTCCTCCAACCATCTTCTCCTCCTGGATTCGGCCTTCATCCCTCCAGCAGCTCCATGATGCCCCCAGCACCTGCCTGGGCTGGCAGGGGGGTCCCAAACCCTCGCTTGCCCCTACCACTGCCAGCAGCAGCCACAGGGCTGGGCACTGTGTGGGGCGGCAGCCCACGGGCTCAGGGCCAGGCCATGACCAGCACGTGCTGGGGCCAGTCCTGCGCAGGTGGGAAAGCCACGGCACCAAGCATTGCAGGGCTGCCATGGAGCACAGCCTCGCGGACAGCAAATCAACACCAAATCCTTCCCCTCTTCCCTCCAAAACCAGCTCCCAGATTTGAAGTACATGAATCAGACATCAGCCTAAACACTGAATTATTCATAAGCCTCTAATCTTTAGATTTCACTGAATATGCAGAAGTATCGATAAAAAAAAAATAATGAGAGAATTGTACTTGCAAATTGCTCTTTATTAAAGGTTTAACTTGCATGGGTTCTATACGTTCCCTATTAGACCTTGCAAAGCTGCATAGGATTAGAAATCAGAGAGGATAATAATGTACAAAAATAGTTTCAAATGTTGATAACACTGAACAGCGAGAAAAACATCGTATTTGTATAACTGAGCTAAAAATAAAAATGAAGAACACTGCTACAATTGCAATATGCCATCTTGTAGTGCTTAAAACATATGTCGACGTCTTTGAGCCATATGCTCCCATGTCTTGCCTGCTACAGTGCGGAGGAAAGCTTAGCGATGCACCGATCAATCCTCAAAAGCACAAGCACTGGCCAAAACCTCCTACTTGGGCTGATGCCAAGCTGACTGCCGCTGGAACGGGGAGGTGCGTGGGAGGAGGGTGTCTCGGGGCATGGCCCCAGGCCACAGGGGTCCGAAGATCCCTAAGGATGAATGGCGAGACTACGGAGAGGGCGTGCTTCCAGGTGGGAGGACATCAAGCGGGGCTGCTGCTGCGGGTGCAAACACCGCGTGCGTGTTGCTTTGCTGGGTGCCCGCAGGAGCGAGCACCGAGCCCTCCCCCAGCACATCCAACTGCTGTCGCACGTGGCTGTGCCGTGCCACGCCACGCCGTGCTACCAGGTCCCCTTGGTGCCACCTGCTTGCTGGGCAGGATCCGCAGCCATCACCTCTGCGGCACGGAGGGGCCCGTGAGCACTGGTACCCTGTCCCGTCCCACCTGGAGGGGTCACGGTGCCTCCCGGGGCTTCTGACATGCTGGAGGCTGGGAGCCAAACCTGCCCCAGGCAGCCGGAGCACGGTTGGGGCCGAGCGGGCGGGCGGCAGCGGCCGGGCTCCATCTCCAGCAGCAGAGCCGGGAGGCAGCCCCGGCTCCAGCCCCTGTGGTGGCAGAGGCAGGGAAGCACCCTGGCCCCAGCCGGGCCGTCAAGGTGGGACGAAGGATGCGAGGATGGCTCTGCCGTGGCCCAGGGCTCGCGCATGGTGGTGCAGGGGGTCTGCACTCAGGGCTGGGGGGCAGGACCTCTCAGAAAGTCAAGAGAAATGCACGGATTTACGCCAGTGGAGGAGCTAAGCCTTTGCATTTTAATTACAAAACGTGTGTACACATTTACAGCCTTGTTCCCAGGGTTCCTAGTGCCAGGAGAGAAGATCCCGCCCCGCAGAGCCGTGGCGGTGGTGAAGCGGGGAAAACGGCAGCGGGGCTATGTTCATGGTCCCGGGGCGGCGACGAGCACCAGCCGCTCCGGCGGGGCCTACGCGGGAGACACCTGGCTGGTGGAGACGGAGGAGGTCTCTGTCTTGCCAGCAGACGTGTCCTCGTCACCCAGAGGGTTCTTGCCGCAGCAGAGGGTTGTGATCATGCAGTTACGGAACTGGAAGAGAGGGAATCCCAGGGTGAAGCAGGCAGATGCCAGGCGGCTCCAGTTGCAGGACTGCCTCCGAGCCCGGCAGAGCTGCTTGGAAGCTCCCACCGCTGCAGGGCAGGAGGCGGTGGAGTCTCCTTCCCCGCTGCTTGGGGCTGGCACGGACGCAGCCCCAGCTTCTCTACTGACCCAGCGCCTAGGTCATTTCAGATGGGATGGGATTGCATTTATGAGATTTAATCAATGCTAAGGATGAGCTGCACAGTCACCCTCCTGCATGCTGGAACAAGATCACCTGGAAACAACCCTCCTCCAGGTCCACTGGTACCTCAAGGTGCCATAACTCTCTGCAGCTCTTATAAAGCAAAACACAAAAAAAATCGCCTGGGATGCTGCCAGTTACCTGTTTGTTCATTACGATGTAGATCACAGGGTTGTAGATGGCGGAGCTCTTGGCAAAGAAAGCTGGGATGGTCATGAAGATGGGCCCGAAGTCCGACCCCTGGTTGGTGAAGATGTAGAAAGCAACACTGGCATAGGGGACCCAGCAGATCAGGAAGGCGATGACCATGATGACGACCATGCGGGTCACTTCTTTCTCTGCCTTCTGGGTGGTGGCAGACTCCTGCTGCTGGGCAGCAGCCTGCAGGCAGAAAGGAATGGAAATGTGATGGAGCTGGGGAGAGCTGCGGCGGCATGGGACACGGGCTCAGGACTTGGGGTAGTTAAGCTGCACGCCTGGAGTTTGCTATTTCCCCCTTCGTGGAGGGCCAGCCTGGCCGCCTGAGGGCCCTTTCTGTCACCAGTCCGGAGCCTGGCATGGGCCCCTTCCCAGCACTGGGGACGGGGGCAGCCCCCAGCCCCCCAACACTGGCAGGTACCCACCTCCTTGACAGTGCAAACTAGGTTCCCATAGCAGAAGAAAATGACCATCAGCGGGATCATGAAGTGAACCACAAACATATAGACGACGAAAGATTCGTTGTTGATCTCTGGCTTCAGAGTGTAATAGTCGATCCCGCATGAGCACTGCATGCCCTCGGGGATGTACCTGCAAGGTGAGCCAGGCAGGTCAGCGCCCAGCGGAGCAGACCAGCTGGAAGCCACGGCCGAGCCGCCACCAGCCAGGCTCCCACGGCCCCAGGCACAGCGTCCTCCCTACCTGGACCAGCCGAACAGCGGAGGGCCTGCACACGCAAAGGCCATGATCCAGGAGAAGGCAACACCCATGATGGCATGGTTCTCCCCAAAGCGGAAGTTGCTCATGGGTTTGCAGACCACTACATATCTTTCGACAGCCAGGACGACCAGCGACCAGAGAGCAATTTCACCTGCACCAGGGAGAGAGAGGGATGGGGACATAGGGACTTTGAGCAGCAGGGGGAGAAAAATGCGCTGATGGCAGCACAAGGCCTCCTCGGGCTGTTGTTCCCGAGGAAGACCCCTGCCAGCAGATCACTCTCCACCAAGGGTTCAGAAAGAGAAATGAACAAAGGCCAAGTGCAGATGCAGTAGGAAGGCATGAGAAGACATCTCCTCACTGCACTGCTGACCCACAGTAACCACTTTGCTGCTGTGTTTTGAGATCCATGGCTGGATCCTACCACTCATCCCGGACAGCACCTGCACCTGCAAGCCTGTGGTCCCACCCTGAGATGCAGCGAGTGCCCGTCATCCTGGGATTTCCCCTCACTACCCACAGCTTCCCAGGAAATCTGTGCCACAAGGACCAAACCAGTACAACAGTTGCTTGTGGCTGAAGGCTGAGCTGTACAGAGGAGAACATTTTTAGACACCCAGTTTTTATTTAACATCTGTTTCGGTCAAAGCCTGGCTGACACGGGGAGGAGAGCCAGCTTTGCTAGCCTGTGCCACCATCCACTGCATCAGAGCACATGACAGACTCAGCCCCACGGAACAGGAAGAACAAATTTGTCATCGCTTGTCAGAAAGCAAGCCAAAAAGATGTGCAAATCCAACAACTGCAAAATCTGCTACTAGTTGCTTTTCATTGCTGCACTGTTGTTCTCAGGATACTGAGCAGGTGGCTACCAAAATAAGGTTAAAAAAAAAAAAAAAGTCTCATTTGTCACTTTCTTCACCTCCCACCCTGAAACACTGCAACTGCCTTGGCCCACATCAGCAGTAGACCAAGAACCTTCCATTTACCATGTTTTCCAAGATCATCTGGGCATCTTCCCTCCCCCTCCTAAAATCTGGGTCAATTCCTGGCGGAAGATTCTTTAATATTTGGAAAACTTACCGCCCAGTGTAGCAAAGAAGCCTTCAATGTAGCACCCTGTTACTCCAAAGACAAAGTACCCGTTCATTGAAGTGTACATGGTGGTCGTGAAGCCTCCAAAGACCATGAAGAGGTTGGCAACCGCCAGGTTCAGAAGGATGTAATTTAGAGGCGTCCGGAGCTTCTTGTGCTGGATGGTGACGTACAGCGTGAGGAAGTTGATGGGGAAGCCGAGCAGGATCAGCATGAACATGTAGGCAGCCAGCGCCGAGAACTTCCAGGGCTCAGCCAGGTAGTACTGGGGGTACTCGAAGGGGCTCCGCACCACCCCGGTCTTGTTGGACATGGGCACGTAGAAGTCTTGGCCTTCTGTCCCATTCATGGTTGCGGTTCGTGAGGTGCCTTTTGCTCTTACTCAGGGGTGGTTTTTGTGTGCGAGGGGATCGCCTCTGAAGTGGGGGTCCCGCCACCTCTCAGCCTTCACCGTCACCCCGAGGAGAAGCGGCTATGATCAGCTCCACAGCGTGCCCCTTATAAAGTGCCCCCCGGGGTAAGCTCCAGGCACTGGTGTCAGCGCGATTAGGGCTTAGAGAATTATTAATCATAATCATGCAGGGGTAATTGGCTTTCCTGGGAAAGTATTAAGGTGACACCTGTTTCTGGCCTGTGCTGTCACTGTTGGAGACCACAGCTCATGGTCGTACATAAAGAGGTAGCTCTGCACTGCGCCTTTCATTTGGGGGGCCCAAACCAGATGGCAGCTCCATTCACACAGCCTCGCTCCTCAGCACGTCTGTGCTCCCCAGGGAGCAAGGGTTCGGGGTGGCCCCGCACCCACACCAGTCTTTCCACCCCACACTCCAGAGCTGGACGTCCACTGCTCATGCTGCCACGGCCCAGGGGGAGGCACTCGCCCCACCACCCCCAAGACCCCCAGTCCACGCTCCACGGGCACTTGGGGGTGTGCTGCCCATCCATGTGAAATGCCTCAGTTTCCCCACCCAGAGGTACCAGGAATGGGATGCATTACCATCCAGCTGCCAGGTGGAGGGTGCCCGGGGAAGACGAGGCACGCGGGGATCCTCCTCTTGGCTGCACTTTCTCGAGGGTCCCGGGCTGAGCTTTCAGTGCTTGCCAACAAACAGAAGCTCCTTTCTGTCCCCTGCTAATGGGAGGGAAGATTGTGGTTCAAAACCCCAAAACTGTGGGTTTGAGGGCTGCAGAGGGTGGCTGGACTGGGCAGGTGTGGTGTGGGCCAACAACAACAGAGGGGTGCCCCAGGCCCGTTCTTACAAGGGGAAAGCGGGTCCACGAGACCAGCGAGTCCCCACTGGAGAGCTGGCCCCACCGTAAGTGCCATTCCCTGTGGCAGGCAGCAGAAGGGTGCTCTCAGGCCGCACGAGCATCACCAACGCTTCCTCCACGTGCCCTCAGCCACCTCTTTTTCTGCTACAGGATTTGGCTGGGGAGGTTTTACCACAGTGAAACGCTGACCCTGCTGGCAGGTTTCCAGTTGTACCCTCTCCTCTGTGCCAGGCTTTGTATGTGCTTTGTATGTGCTTGCATTGGTAACACCTAATAAATAACCTAGTCCACCTGTCCTAGACAGGTATCATTCTGCACTGGTGCTGAGAAGGCTGTTGGACAAGGGCACTGAAGGGAGGTTCTGAGCTGAAGCCAACACTCAACTTCCATATGCTGGTTGACAGACATCTTCGGTCTCCCCAAAACCTTGCAGAATCATCAAATTCCACAGGGGAAGCTGTCTTTGGAGCCTCCCATGTCCTCCGTGTCTCTCTGCCTCCCCACTTGATGCACTCAATTGTGCTCAAAATGTTCTTTGTGCCAGCCAGCAACTAAGTTAAACATTATCTTCTCCTAATTTGTCAGAGGCAATGGGACAGCACATACCACAGAGTGAGCACAAAGAAGCCAACCTTCTGGAGAAGGTGGTTCCTTACAGTTCACACCATCACGATTAATCTTTTAAGCTCCTAAGCTATTTTCCCTATCTCTTCTCTTTTTTTCCACCCACTCTTTACCACCTTTCTCATTAGCAGTCAATAATGTTCCAGCTGGCAGGCAGGTACCAGCTGGTTTCCCCGCGGCGGCTAGGCAAGGACCGTAGGGGACAGAGGCTGGGGGGGACCTGAGCACCCACGTCCCCTCGCTGGTTTGGCTGCAGCCAGGCAGGGGCCTGAGCAGAGCGTTGACTGCAGCCAGGAGCAGAGGAGGGGGCAATTGTGAGTGCCTCACCCAGCACAGGAGGATGTGCCAGAGCCGCTGGAGCTCACAGGCGCAAGGTGGGCAGAAGCTCACGTCCTCTTGGCCTTAATAAACTTCCTTCAGTCCTGGCCCAGTTTGTACCAGTGTTGCCTGTGGGTTAGTGTTTAGCAAAAAGTTTAAAGGAAAAAGCACAAAGCACTGTACTCAAGAGACCAAGCTGGGAAACCTTCACTCCAAGAGGGAAGGTCTGAAGGAGCTAAAGCGCCAGCACCACAGACAAAGGAAGACCTGGCTGGCTGTAGCCAAAGGCAGGCCACGATCACTCTGGACAGTCCCAAAGGTCTTCCTTCACGTTAACGTGAAAATACCATGTCATCACACACTCTGCTCATCCTAAGTCCCTCTCAATTAACTTTTCACATGTTGCCAAGGCCAGAGCAGTGCCACTATCTAATTGCAAATGCAGCTGTTCATACTCATACCAGGGCATACAAAAAGGATTAAAGGTTTATCTTCCCAATACACAAATATGCCACCTTAAGCTCTGATGCAATAAGCCACTGCTGAGGTTAGCAGCTGCTGCTCAGAGCTTAGGGCCTGGCGTGCGTCACCACTGGACTACAGCAGTGGGACAGGCAAGCAGTTAATGAGGTAGAACAGTGCAAATCAAAGAAAACGGTTGGTCAACCGCTCACAACAGCTTCAGACAAAAGTGCCATGGTGGGACTTCTTGTACATCCAGGGACCCCTTATCGTGAAGTTACCCGAGAGTTTCAATGGCAGAGGGCAGTCTGGAACTAGAACACCTTCATAATACACAGGATATGTCAAGTATGGTTTTGCCCAGAAAAGCCCAATACACTTTTCAAACCTAGATGGTATTCACAGAGTTGTTTAGAAAAATAAAATAAAAAAAAAACCCAAAAAACTTCCTTGTTTGATCCATTTTGTCTCTGTGTCATGGCAAACCCTATCTATTTATTTTTATAATTTTTCATTCCCACTAGCTCTGCAAAGCCAGCTCAGTTCTGGGAGAACGAGCCGAATTCCATTCTGGCTCACATCTCAAACAGCATTGTTTATCCATGTCAGTCGCAAAGTCTTCGTTGCAAACAGTGACAGATGAGTCAAAAAATGGATGAGCAGTAATTAGAACAGAATGTTTTTGAAGTGGCAAATTCAGTAAACTTGGTCAGGAACCATTGAGGGACTCAAAAACCCCACAGTGCCATTGCAGGGTGTCACTTTCAAGAGGAACTCGAGCAGACGCAGAGACAGCACTAGTTTCATGTGCAGAGTGCTGTTTACAGGGTAGCTGCTTTACCAGCACCCAACAATCTCAGCCAGTAGATTAAGACATTAGAGTATCATTTCCCACTCCAAGCAAAGGGAGGCTGTGACAGACAGGATGTCATAACAATAGAACTCATGGTAACATGGGCACAATTTATACTGGATTGAAGTCAAGAGACCTATCGCTTCCCAGCTCCAATCCAATTCAGCTGGTTATCTACACAACTTCTCCTGCTGTCAGAGAACTACTCAGTGACCATCCTCAGGAGACTGAACCACCCAGGAGTACAACGGTGTGCTGGGTCTGGCTGGGTTGGAGTTAACTTCCCTCATAGCAGCCATGTGGTGCTGTGTTTTGGATTTGCGTCTAAATCTGTGTTGGTAATACACCAGGGTTGTAGCAATAGCTGAGCAGTGCTTGCACAGCACTAAGGTTTTCTTCTTCCCTTGCTCTGTCCCTCCAGCGATAGGCCAGAGCTAGGCAAGAAGTGGGGAGGGGACAGAGCTGGGACAGTATTCCACACGAGATGATGTCATGCTCAGAAATAAAATATCAGGGAAAGGAGGAAGAAGGGAGGATGTTGTGGTTGCCTTCCCAAGTAACCATTACTCACGCTGAGGCCCTGTTCTCCAGGAAGCAGGCTGGACATCTGCCTGCCACTGGGAAGCAGTGAATAAATGCCTTATTGCTTTGCTTGCATGCACAGCTTTGCTTCACTTGTTAAACTGTTTTTATCTCAACCTGTGAGCTTTTTTGCTTTTGCTCTTCTGATTTTTCTCCACAGTCCTGCAGGGAGGCAGGGGAGTGACCTAACTACTGCGTGGGGGCTTAGTTGCTGCCTGGGACTGACCCACCATGTTTGGTTAAGCAGCTGCATCATTAAAATCCCCTCAGGCTTAGCAAGAGGCTGAAGTAGAAGGCAGCAGGTCCATCTCTTCTCACCTGTACACATTGTTTGTCCATGGCTCTGGACTGAAACAATGCTGGGGAAATGCTGCTCAAAAATACTCCTTTAGCCCATCACTCTGCTGCTCAGCACAAGGGCCAAGGGACCTGTGTGAGCTCAGACAGGCCTATGTGCCCACAGCACAAAGATATGCTCAGATCACAAACGCCACAAGAACTGACAGGGTACCAGGAGTCGTGGGAACTATCCTGTGATTTCAGTACCGCAGCAAGCTACATCACTTAGAATTTTCTCAGCAGACAGTGAAGAACTCTCCTGTCCTGGGTGCAGAGGAGGTGCTGTGGGAAACCACTGGCTGACTGTGAGCCCTCAGTTGCTTTGGTATTCCTGCCTGGCACCTTTATAAGTGGGCAAATACATTCAGTTTAGACCAGTTTTGTGTAAGTGGTGAGTATGCTCATGTTACTAGGATTACATACGTGGCAGTGGGCAGTTGAGGTACTTATGTCTGGGCAGCTTGGTTAACATGAAATGCATACTTCCATGCACAACCTGGCATTTTGCATTTTAACAAGGGTGAATCCTACAGAGATTAAAAGCTTTGCTCACCCTCCTCAGTGTGGCTGTGAGATGGCCCTCTATGCCAGGATCAGTGTAACTCTTACAATCACATTTTAAGAACTCTAAACTCTAATGCTGTTCTTGCCTAAATGGAATAGAAAGAAAAAAAATTCAAGCTCAGAAGCAGCAGCACTATAGCAAATTCTGAGACAAAGAGTAGTGAAAAATAGTCCAATTTATTTGAAGATCTGCCAGTAACAGGTACATATTAAGGAGCAAATCAAGTCCTAGCACAAGGTGGAATAAAAACAACAGTTACTTCAAGGCTGAACTGGACCCTAGAAACATTCATGTAAAAATCTGTGGCACTTCAGCTGCTTGCCTGGGGAACGTAGAGGACATTAACAAACAACAGACATTTTCATTTTAAAAAAAAGTTACATTTCTTCAACTCAGTTCCACTCCAATGTGCAAAAATGGAACAAAATGACTTAACTAAGTTGGGGAGTCTGTCAGTTGAGGTATAAGATTGTTTTTCTTCATTGGTTTGACTCATCTATTCTCCGTCGACAGAATGGACAACAATTATGCTGGAGTACAAGAAGCTCATAGTCTTCTGTGTGAAACATCTGTTAATTAGGAACAGATTTAGGACAAGTTAGCCTGTGACTTGCTCAAAGAAAATGCAAACTGAGTTAAATGGCTTCTCTATGGCAGACATTCTGAAGCTACCATTACAAGAGAATCAGTCTCTTACTTTCAATTGCCTGAGAGAGCTATAGGCTGGAATAGAGCAGCAAGCATTTCACAGACCACTGCCAATGTTCTTGAGGAGGCACAAACCAATTAATTACTTTTGCAGAAGGAAGGACAAAAATTAGACAATTTCTGTGTAAGAAAACATGACTGACTTCCAGTATTTCAAAAAGCCATTCCTGAAAGGGGAAGGAGAAGGACTGAACCACAAACTAACTTAGTTACTGGCTGATTTTCTCTGCTAGACCAGTACAAAAGTCAGAGACAGAGCAAAAATAAATAAATACAAATCAGCATTCATTGTTCAACCAAGGTTTGCTCAAGAGGCTCTGACTTGCTGTCAGTGCAACTTCTCAAATTCAGCTACCTCAAAGTTTTCAGAAGGCAGCTGGTCCTCTGTGCATCACACAGTTTTTTGTTTTCGTTAGCTTCTCCGTCTCTACATCATTCAGGAATTTGCTGAATACATTTTAAAGTATGTGGTTTCAATGATTAGAATTGTTTCAGCCATAGTGTTCTCAGTAGGGTTTGTTTGTTGTTTTTTTTCCCCCACCAAACCTCTTCATAAAAACCCTACCTGAAAACATGATGGACACATGGTAATGGAGGCATCTGGTAGCAGGGAACGGTAGTACTGCCACCGCAATGGTTTTGGCCAGCGTTTAATCAGGACATCCCTCCGGCTCATGGACCGGAGAACAGCACGATTCACAATCACTGGAACAAATTCTGAGCCTCCTTGCTGCAGGGGAGCAGGTTTAGGAAGAACTACTGTTACCGACTGCAAAGCCCTTTGAGGATTAATAAGATGTAAGAAGCAAAGTGAAATTCAGTAGAAAAAGCTAATATAGAATTGGCCTGAGTCTAGTCCCACCAAACTCACTGTGAGTTTTATCAATACCTTCAGTGACAGTAGCATCCAGCCACATCTCTAACTTGGTTTCAGTGAGCTTCCATTATTCATTTTAACACAATTCCTTGCAATTAACACCCATGCCCACAGCCTTTATTAAAACCTCACAGTAACAACTATTTTATAGGTATATTGCTTAGGCACAGAAATAGCCTGGGGGAAAGTCCGTTGTATCATCGTGTGATGTTAAAAACAAATTCCAGGAATGTTTAAGATCTTTGCTGGTTTGAGGTTTTTGGTTTTTTGGAGGGTTTTTGTTTGGTTCATTAGTTTTTTAAGAGAGGAGTTAAATGGCAAATCCCTTTCCATCCCAAGTGCCATACCTCTCTTCCAGTCCCCTGCTTTGTATGTCTCTTGTGGTAGTCTTTGTAACACATTCACACCAGAAGAGCGGCATGGATTCTAAGTTAAAATTTTCTATTCATTTCTGTTATTAACAAGGAAGAAACAACTGGAAGATACAGGTAAGGCTCTTACCTCAAAGCTCAGTTTTGCTGTAAAGGGATCATCATCTTCAATAATATCTGTATTGTCATCAAGTCTCAAACTCTGTGCATCTAGATGCATTTCTTAAGGAAGAAAAAGAGTTCCTATAAAATTAGCTGTTCTCACAGTAGCTAGCAGTCACAGAATAAACAGGAAAACATACCTGCGGGACTGGTATCCTTGTTGCTCTAGAGTATTCTCAAACTGCTACAATGCCTAGATTATTGTAGAAAGTACTAGAGAAGGGCTTGCTGTGATTCACAGTGACTAGGAAAATTTATCATGCGGTACAGCAAAACTGACCACAACCAAGTATGACATCAGCTCTGCCTTCTTTCCCCCTCTGCCCCCTTCTGACAGATGACAAAAAGCAAATGAAGCAACCTATTTAAATTACACTTTTGAGCAGCTTTAGTCAGAGTTTGTGTTTTCTTGTGTACTACTCTGCACCTAATATTATATGGCCTCCACAGCAACTGGGAGCTGTGGATGCCAAAGCATTACAAAACAGATTCCAACAGGAATGGTTATGAAGAAAGTCCGTGCTGGTTTCCCTTGGCTAAGAGAAGGCAGCCTCTAGAGCAAGCTGTTAGGGGAAGTGAGTAACACAGTTCAGATTCTCCCCATTCTTTACAGAAAGCAGTTAAAACAGAATAGGTAAAGCATGACATTCCATTGTTAAAAGGAAATTTTCATATGATTAGAAACAAATTGTCCTGATGAAAAAGCTTTATGAAAATATTAGGTTTAGTTAAAATATCACTTTGGTTGTTACACTAACTTGAAAAGGAAACATGATGCAATTGTACTCACATCATTCATATGACAAAAAAATTTTAAACCTAATGGGGAAAAAAAATATCAACATTTATGCTTTTTCCCCCATTAAGAAGAGGGCTGGAAACCAATTTTAATCAAAAGGATACGGTCACTCATCATCTCTTGCCATTTATTCTCTCTTTTATTCAATCTTGGAGCTTCAAGATCAATGAGAGCTACAGCTTCTTCATCTGTGATGCCATCTTCCAAATAGAACTCAACCAGATGCAGTACTTCTAAAGGGGTGTGAAAAGCAAGGAGCATTTGACCTGCAAGAACTCAGAAAATGCCTCCTAGAAGATACTGTGCCCCTTAAGAAATGAACACCCTCTGGCTTCTGCGACAGCGGTGTTCTGCCCACATGTTCTTATGAAGCAAGTTAAATAAAATAAAATTAAACCAAAACCCCCCTCAACTTCTCAA
Organism: Elanus axillaris; assembly: GCA_026212715.1. NCBI lineage: Eukaryota > Metazoa > Chordata > Aves > Accipitriformes > Accipitridae > Elanus > Elanus axillaris. Next base: position 24,245,110 of record JANZLQ010000037.1, on the reverse strand, counting down.
AGGATTTAATCTGTGTTAATGAAACACTTTATACATTTAGTGTCTCATAATAAAGCAGTGCTTTACTGCTGTTGCTATCTTGCAATGAAATCCAACAATCCCCAGGACAAGACGCAGCTACTTAGTCAAATCTAACATTAAAAGGAAAGATTTATTTGTCCAAATAACATTGCAGAGAGAAAAAAATTAAAGTACTAACCTACTACATTCAGTTAACACTTATCTACTTGAAAAGCACAACCAAATATGATACTCCAACGCACCATAGGAGGAAGCAGAGAAGACAAAAGGTTGTCTGCAGTTAATGCAGACATTCCCCAAGTTATTTAGCAAAGGGTTGTTGGTAGAGCACCTATAACACAAGGGCACGAGCTCCTGCAAAGACACATACAGAGCACAGTAATCGTAAACAGATCAGCACATCCTGAACTCGTTCTTTTTAATTAAATATGGGCTTCCAGGGTTTACACCACTTATATTACATCAGCGCTAATCTGGAGAAATACTGCTGTGAAATCAGACCCTTAAACATCTGAAAATGCTTTCCCTTTTTAATAAAACAGCAAACTCTCACATTAAAAATAGCTGTCTTCACCATTCTAACAATTAAATTTTCACCTTGCCTTTGCAGTAACAGAAGCAGAATTCTGCATCAAATACACAGTGACAAAAGAAGTCGAAAAGAAGGTTATCGAAGCAAAGTTCTTTGCTCTAAGGTTTGATGAAATTTAAGTTCTCCAATTAATTCACCTCTCTTCAAGAGCACAGTTATTTTAGGCAGTTCTTAAGATTGTGTTTCTATTACTTCAGGTAGCTAGGTGCGTGTTCACTTGCACAATGCAATTTATTTTTAGTGAGTACTCCATGAGACATGGCTTTATAGAACACTGCAGAAAGTCAGACTACAGTTAAAGAAGAAAAGGTGTTAAAATAAGACTTAAGGAAGGAAGGTCTTTCAAGGGATAGGGGGAGGAGGGAAGGAGTGCTGGGAGTGGGACAAATGAAAGTGACCTCCAGCTGGACAGAGAGACAAAGACTGTGGAGTAATTGCATGTGGACTGGAAAGAAAAAGGCTTGAAAGAATTAATAGGCAGAGAGGAAGGTAGATGCAAGACAGGAGAGGGAGGATGGAAGCTGCCCATAAAGAAAGGACTGATTTTAATTTGTTCTCAGGAGCAAAGGAAGTCTGACCTGAAGAATAATAATAAAAGGACTGTCTTTCCAGCAGAAATAGAATTATACCACAGAGCTATGCATAATATATTGCAGATTTTTTTTTTGCGCACAGAGCAACTCAGAGTCTTGGATTAGGCCACATATTAATGATTAACATGAAACACATTACAACTTACTTCGCTGTCATGGAATGGCTTGGATCGGATTGTCAGGCTGCCCAGCTCAATTGATTTCTGGAACCTAGCTGGGATCTGCAGTCCCTGTAACCTGTCATAGGCATGACGAGCCAGTTTATATGCACCAAGAGCCTTACTCTGTTTTGCCAGGGCAAATAATGTATTGCTATAATTTAATTAAGGAATAAAAATACATATAGCATTTCAGAAAAACTGCAATACTCTTTCTAATCAGAGAAGTTAGGCAATGAAGCACATCCAACACCAGTACTTTAAACAGGCTTTAACAAGAGAAATCTATTTATGTAACTCCATTTAAAAACAAGTGTGAAAGGACTATCAAAATGTCTGTGGGCAATTATTAGCAAGGTAAAGAATTGATCCTACATAAATATTGCTTTAGTTAAATATTCTGACTCCATTTACAAAATTTCAGTAATTTTAGGGTGAATGAATTTTCCCCTAGCCAAAAAAAAATAATCTTGCAACACCAGCAACCCACTGACAGCAACTAAATACACATCATCTTATTGGAAATAAAGCATATGCTCTGTGTCGTTGACCAAGGGTTGTCTTTCCCTTTCATCAGAGTATAACAGTAACCGCTGTTTAGAAAGCTACTGATCACAAGACACATTAAGAAAGACTTCATGAAAGATTATACATTTGTAAGTGAGAAAGTTATGCAAAGGAAAGCTAACATCCCATCCAAAGCCATAAATGAAGTGAAAAGGAGAAAAACAGGCTTCCCTGTGGCATCCAGTGACCATTCTTGCTATCTTTTACAGACAGGTGCATTTCCACAGGGTTCACACAGACTGTTTATGAAGTACTCTCCAAAGATGCAATATGTGCTAACAAAGCTGTGCAAATGTTAGCCTGACAGACCCTACACAGCTATACCAGCTTCATGCGAAGCAAAAGCTCCTGTTCTTGGGGGG
>JANZLQ010000037.1:24223634-24242810 GCA_026212715.1 Elanus axillaris | reverse complement strand
CCCCATCTCAGTTCAGTCTCCTTGCAACAACACTGTCAAGATTCAGAGCCAACATCCTGTTCCAGTGACTGGTACCCCAGAACTTGCTTCTCTGACAAAGGTGATACACCAGACTGGGTGGGTGGGTTTGAGAATTACATGTTAGCTGATTTGTACAGCTCTCCAAAACTATTTAAAAAAAAAAGTAGTGCAGTTCAACACACAATGGCACACAATGGTTTGAAGATGCTGATTATTTCCTTAGGAACAAAAGTCAGTTTCCATTAACTATAACCAACAGCTGAAACTGAAGATACCCTACAGGAGATAGCTGCATTGTGGATCAACACCAATTATTTCTTTCATGTATCTCACAAGATAACTTCTAGATTTTGTACTGTATTGGAAGGATACACTTTCGAGATCCCCAAAGGAGTCTCCTTTGTTAAGCTGTGAAGCAGAAACCTGGAAATATTGAAGAGGGTTTCAGGCAAGTGGAAACTGAAAGGCTCCTCCTGCAGTATTAAAAACACAGACACATATTTCTAAGCTGGAAAACCAACAACTCAAATCGCTAAGCATCACAGCACTAGGCATCTCAAGTACTGTGTTTCTTTCATACAGTTGCAAAAAGAAGAGGTGCTGACAGAATATAGCAAGTGGATTTTGCATGTCTTTATCACCAAAGCTCATGTCTGCTACATGCAGAGAAAGAGATCCATGTACCTAAACCAGACTCTTTAACAGACTCTTTAAAAATGAGGACAGACTGGCCAGCAATAGCATAGAGTCTCCAGCACTTAAGGTCTGAAATAGTCTCACCAGCAAAGACCTCCATAGCACAGTCTTCTTTTGGGCAAGGGCACAGATCAAGGGTTCTCAAATGTGTTACAACAGATGTTTTCACCAACAGTGGCAGCAACATTGCTACAATTGCTGGAAGGAGCAGGAGCTCCTCACTCCTGACTGCTTATCATTTTGGAGTAGTTTACACACATCACTACTGTTACACATACCACACTGTGGGAATCCCTAAGCTAAGGTGCCGCCTTCTGTTCAGTCTTGTTTTTCCATGATTAAAGGAAAAGCTGCCTGTAGCCTGTGTGGGACCAGAGGCTCAGGTCACTGTGGAACCAAACTGATACAACTAGCAAGAAAGGGCTGGGGTTGGGAAGTCAGTCATTGGTGTATCATCTGCTAAAACCACGCTGCAGTTTTTAGGAACTGAGACAACAGAAGTTCTTGTACAGTACAGCAGAAGGCTGTGTAATAAAACAAAGAAATAAATAAAGTTACTATACAGTATCACTAATCTACACTCAATATTTAATTGCCTGAATATTAATTAATTATTCCTAGTTATTTCTGGACTCCCTAAAGAAAAATGCTCAGGAAGCATAAATACACAACTTCTAAAGCAAGTATCTTACAGTGTATCTTTGAATAGAGTGATAGACATGGTAAACTTCTGCCAAATGCTGGAAGTGATGAAACTTCTGTAACATTTCAGTCTTCTGTTGTTCATTCTCTGCAGGAGGCAAAGGCATTAGTGTAAGTCTCCAAGATGAGTCCATGAGACTCAGATGGAAGAAAACAGCATATTATGATCTTAGTGCCACTACTTCCAAAAGAAGTATGTACCAGTTCAAATGTGTCCCATCTACCTGTGCAAACCACACATTATACAGACTTGCCATTTTTTCTGAGGAAATTTCTGGTCTAAAACAAGCACAGTAAAGCACAGAACAGTTGAGGCAATGGTTTTAACATAGCTAGAAGCTATAGCTTAAAGGTAGAAAATAGTAGGTGTGCATCACTGGAAACCTCATCCTTAGCTTCAGAGTTTACAAATAAAATTAGTTTTGAAACATTTGTTTCTTAAATACTAAATACACTAGTAAACCATTTGGAAAAATTGCTTCTCTATAAAATACATGAGGAGTAACAGATCAGCAGTATCATGCAGCAGCTGAACAACAAATACTTATAGCACCAGGCAAAAAGCAATATTATCAATCTTTTGCATTCATTATTACCAAATTACACCTATTAACTACTGGCTCCACCTCTCTCCCAGTCAAATACGTTCAGAAGACAAGACATTAGCTGATGAACAATCAGTTTTATTGCTGTTGGCACAAATAATTTGTAAAGTACCTTTCCAACCTATGTTCAAATACTAGATGTATCTTACACTCCAAGATCATCTTTTATTTACTAGTATGTTAACCCTCCTATCAGTTCTCCAGTTAATGTGTGTTGTGGGAAGGTACATGAGGATGCATGGTCCCAGGAGACATGATTTTGATTCTAGTCAGATTTCAGAAGGAGGCCTAAGCATACTGATGTTGCTGTTTTTTTACTTATTTGTTTTAAATAAGCACATGGGAAAGCAAAGGGAACTACAAAAATAGCACAAACCAGAGTTACGTACAGCATTAAAAAAACCAAAGCCACACAACAGTGAAGTAGTCGCAGCAATGCTACCACAATTAAGTAATTGTTCGTCTACATGCACAAGAAGGTAAAAATATAAGCTTCCTTTCAGTTACTTACCTTGGGCTATATCTAAACACTGCATGGAAAGCATCCAATAATAATAGGCTGCATCATTAAATCGGCTTTCAACCACAGCATTGTGTGTTAGCTGCTCCAGCACTCTTACCGCTTCACTCTGCCTGCCAGCCTTGTGAAATGCTACAAAGAAGGCCAAAACAAAGAGGATTTTACAGTGCGATCATATCAATTAACTGAAATTAATGTTTTTAAATGAAGAGCAATCTATTCAGCCAATATAAAATAGTCTATCCAGGGCAGGATAAAAAGGATTATACACTGCTATTTTTCTTCTTGAAAGCAGCAACACTAATGGAACATGAGAAGCATCTGTAGGTATTTTGTGGCTTTTGCACTGTCTCAGCAGCTCTTGAGCTTACAGATTTTGTACAGTGCTGGTTGCTTTTTTTTAAATTCAGAAAAGACCAAAAATGCTATCATGATTAGATCTCTATACAAACAATGGCAATCTCTAAACACTGCAAATCACAACTTCATTCAAAACTACAAAAAATCAATGTTTGAATTTAGTGCTCTGGTTTGTAATGCTGAATATTTTGAAAGAGTACCGCATTTACTACATCATTCTATCATTTATTAACAGCATTTCTTGATTTGATGGCTCACAAGCCCATATAAAGTAAGAGTCTGAATTCTTACTTGTAAGCATGCATTTGGCAGAGTCTTCATATAGAGTAATGGGGATGGGGGCGGACACCAACACCCAAAAAACCCAACCCCACAGCACAATGGCCTCCTGACTTCATCTAGCTCAGATATAACCAAATTCTCACACAGCTACACAATGATCTCTAGCTCACCCAATTCTGGGGCATCTATATTTACTGAACCACAGCAGAATAGAGCTTTGCGGAACAAACTGGCAACAATACACCTATATTCACAGAGCACTATGTCCAAACTACCAAACTACCCTAAAACCAGGTGCTGAGACACACAAACTAGTTTTGTGTGGAGACATCATGTCTGGCATGTTCACCAGCTTGGCCCTTATAAGCAAATGCAATTACACGCTTAGATCTGAGCTGGCTCTGGAAACAACAGATGCAATAGTCACATGGAGCTGCACCTGAGAAAAGTAACTATACTGAAAACATGTTGGCTCCACATGGAGATTGCTTCAACATCTCCTTGTCCCTGGAACAGTTTAGGAATTAAATTTTGAAGCCTGTCTACATGATGGAAGGTTGACAGTTCTCTTTAAAGGTAATTTTATAAGCCTAACGAAATAGATGGAAATTCTTAAAGAAACAGGAAAACTTTACTTGTATAAACCCATCATTATTTAAGGAAAAACCATGCTTTCCACTCAGGTTTGTAAGGTGGCTGCCATATTTTGATAAAAATATTAATACAGACAGTTCAGCTTGTATGCCAAATACTGTTGCCACATGCCACACTCCGATATACAACAAGATGGAAAATCTGGACCTGTGTTTAGATACCATCATTTTTGATAGATCCATCACATTTTCTTACCAAATAAGGAGACCTCCAGCTACTTTAAGACTGCCATGAAAACACAGGTTCTATTTGGTTTTGAATCACACCAATAAGAAACTCTCCAGGATAGAGGCTGTGTATTCTGTATTGGAAAAGCAGGGGGTACATTTTGAGTGACCAGTGATCTGTCAGTGACACTCTCACCTTTTTGGGCTTCTTCAAATCTATCATTCTCTGCTAGCCACTGAGCATAAGGGACATAGACATCATCTTTGAATTCAGGATGCTTTTCACCCAAAGCAAATGCCTGAGGTAAATAAAAAAAAAAATCATTTTTAGAATACTGCATGGTTTAAACAGTTAAAGGGTTTAGAATATTCCATGGGATCAATCCTTTAGCTCTAAGTAAATTCACAATAAAAATATATACACAGAATAAAAAGTGCAATCCATATTTTCTCCAGTATGAAACTAATGTACTTTAAAATAAAAAGCAATCAACAACAAAAGAAAAGAAGCTAAGCATAGTAACAGTCTGGTTATTGAATCAGGGAAACTTTAAAGTGATTATCTAGGAAAATTTAGTAGATTTCACAGCAAGGGCCAAAAAATATTTTTATTTTTACTGAATATATCTTCTAAAGAAATTGAACTAACACAGTAAATGCAGTTAAGATTCACTTTCTAAACTCACTAAAGTCTACAGTTTTCCAAAGCACTGACATAACTGGGAAAGGAGTTCTGTTAATTCCAGCAGCACTTTGAAAACATTTCCTTAAGAAACTATACCTATCAAAAACTTAATGTGAAGAAACAGGAACAAAATTAATGGTGGCCCCAACTGTGAAGTGGGTGGTACCGGCAGATCTGTGTTTTTATGGAAAAGCCCAGTGAAGTCAGAACTTCACATAATCAAAAGCATAAATCCAGTTATGGAGTGGGGTCCACACTAATACAGCACACATTCATCAGATCTAAATTATGTGTACGGTGTTTTCACTCAGATGTGTCCAAATTATAATTAATACAGTATAAAGCAGAATTTCCCATGATTCAATTACTGTTTGTTCTTTCTGATGGACTAGAAGCATCCTATGGATTACTATAGGAAGTGGGCAACTATAACTGAACAGGCAAAAAAGGTGCTCAGAAGTGAGACCAAGAAATATTCAGCCAGGAAACTGAAAAACAAAACAAACCACAAACAAAAAACCAAAACCAAAACCCCAAACCAAGCAAAACCAACCTAACAAAAAAAACACCACCAAACAAACACTGAACATACAAAATTAACCTAAATACTCTGAATCACGTTGTACAGAAGCCTCCATCCCTGCCTTGCCCTTCACTACAGTGGTGGGGGAGCCAGACATTTGTCTCCCTTTCTTGCAATCAGGGACAATAAGAAGTAGTGGTTTTAAACACAGAAATCAAGGGCACACTTACTTCTTCCCAGCGATGAGTCTCCACGTGGAGATGGACCAATGCTTTCAGGTCACCAACCTTCATGTAGGTTTCTGCTGCATAGCCAGGGTTATCAAGTTTCTTAAAATAGAAGGCACATTTTGACAAAGGCTCACGCTCAGCTTTATCCAGTTTTCGAGCAATTTCAATTAACCTAGACCCAGTAAAAAGAAGCCAGATATTTCAGGTTCTGCCTTGTTGTTTTGTCTTTTTGTTTCATTACTGTAATAACTTTACCTTGATTCAGTTATTTAATAAATATCATAATAGTAGTACCATGCAACACTGTTTCAACAGTTTTCAGCAAATATTCCAAATTCTTTTTTTACCTTTTACAAACTTGAAACCTGTTCTTTAAATCTCTACTTGTATGTGCAATTCTGTATCTCAGGCTCTTTGCACACTCATGAAGACAGAGGGAGGGAGTAGGTCCTACATGACTAAGTGACATGGGACATACTTCCTCAACCCTGACCTAAACAAAAGACTCGTGAATAAACATTACTCCATTTGCCACACAGCAAAACTGAGGCAGGGGACGGCTGAATGACCTGTCCAAGACCTTACAGCAACTCAGCTATCGACCCAAAGTGTCACCTACTGCAAATCAAGAAGAATTTCATCAGTGACAGGAGTAGCCCCAGAATTCCTAGGGATTCTGTGCTCTAGTTGTCTTCTCTACCCACTAGACAGTTATCCTTAACAGCTTAAAACAACAGAAATAGGCTATCACATATAAGCACTACTGTGATTACTCTGAAAAGCTTAAGGCATGCATATTTTAGAAGACAGTCTCATACTACAGATGAACCCATTCATACTCCTTGCTGTTGTAATGCATTTGTTTTTGTAACATATTTAATGTCCCTACCCTCTAAACATATGTAACTTTTAAAACATTTTAAATTGTAGATATGCTTCAAATACTCAATTTGGTATAAACAAAAGCACATATCAAACAAGTTTTGTCTTACTTCAAAATTATGCAGAATTCATAATAACTCATTTGAGTTTTTATTATCTCTGAGATGGAACTAAAACCTACATATCAACCCAGCCATGGTCCCCACTGATTTCTATGGCCTTCATGTGCTCGCCTGCAGACAGGTACATCTCTACTGCTGCTTTTGGTTCATTGGTATTCTTGGCCCAATCTGCTTGTTTTTTTATTAGCATCTTTGTGTCTTTGGGGTCTCCAGATCCCAGAAAATCCTGAAATAGTACAATACAAAAATTTGCATTACCTTCTGGTCACAAACATTGTAACAGTCCAAATTCTAAAAATACATAAAGACTTTTAAAATTAATATCGTTATGCCTTCTAAGAAAAGAAATACTGCATACAAGGCAACAAGAACTGATCCAGCATTCACCCAGTAATCATCAAGGCCCAATGTTTGGTAGGAAACAATGGCAAATCTCCCATTTAGGTAGTTTTGAATTAAAAAAAAAAACAAAACCCAACAAAACAAACAGGCGGGAGATTCTGCGAGGGCCAGGAGGACAGTGCAGATGTCTCATAGGTAATCACTATGTCCCCACTTGATTTGTTGGGAAGCTTTCTCTCTGTTGATTCTGCTTAAGTGGATACAAATTATGATTTCTGCACGCTTTTCAGAAACATGCCTTTCCAAAACAAAACAATACCATTCTCAAAAACTGTAATAAATCAATTCCAATTTCATATTTTCTTTTGCAAGCCAAGAAGGTACAGTTTCATTCTTGAAGATGAGTCAGCCCCACCCCATCCTCAGGTAACAATAGTATACCTACTTAATCACATGTTAGCATCAGGATGCCTAGCCACAAATCAATTAAAGACTGAATTTTCATTTTCTGCAAAGACATTTGATAATTATATTGCAATATATCAAAGAAGTTCTTTTAAAAGGATGGAATGACAGCTGCTCAAAAGTGAGTGTGACTCTGAACTGGTTGGACTTCTGCAAGGAATGTAAACACCAAGCCCGGATGCTGTGACGATGACCATTTTGGAAATAATTCTAATACTTTGCTCAGCTTCTTCTGCCAATACCAAAGCCCTGGCACCATATGGTTCACATCTGTTGACATCATGTGCCAGGAGAGGGGGAAAAAAAAAGAAAATAAGAAACTAAAAAAAAAAAAAAGTACTTCAACACCAGAAGATCGATTGAGGGCAGTTTTGTCTGTTAACAGAACAGGCTACTGTCCATTAAAATATCTTCTACCAAATGAAAAATTAGAACGAAGGAAAAATGGAAAAGAGAGAAGAAACTGGGAAATCACCTCATCCTCTGTGTTTCTGGTAAATTCTGGTTCAGATTTAAAAACCAAAACAAACAAGAGGGAAATAACCCACAAAAAGCACCCATACAACAGATCTGTTCCACTACCACAATTCAGCAGTTTTCCTGATGCAGCCAGTTGACAAGTACAGAACTATATACCATCTCTATGTCAGCTCTTAAATGAGCTCCACATAGGATTTTGCTCTAGCATTATCTACTGCAACACAGCCCTGATTCAACTGAATAAGTATAAGGATGTCATGATATGTCTTTGAATAGGAAAAACTGAAGCAAAGAATCAGTTGAACAGTATCTTTGACACAACTTGTTTGCCAGCTTAGGTCACCAAAATAACTCCAAAATCAAAAGCTAAGCTTCTTACAGTATAAAGAGGTTTTTTGTGAGTTCTTAGTAATTTGTGATCTGGTACTGTGATAACAAGCCTATGACCAGATATCAAAGGACTTCCTGACCTCTGCCTCCAGTCTGGACTCTCTAGCCAGAGCTAATCAAAAGTCAAGCACAAGAAATCAGATTCTCTAAGCGTCCCTTTGCATAATTCTGGCAGCATTAAAACAACAACAACAACAACAACAACAACAGCAACTACAACAAAAACCCAACACAAAAACCACCCCCCACCCCCATATATCTCTCCTTGGAAAATTAACTGGCAAACAAGGGGGGTTTACACATTCCTCCATGTACTGTGCACTCCCTGCACAGAAAGCTTCCTTCATATGTTATGAAGTACCTTTAATTTCCTCTGCATGAAGTTACTTTCAAGGACAGGAGACACAAGACCTTTTGCTCTCTGCTAGTTAAATATAGACATGACTACAGCCAAGAATTACAAGATTCTTATGAAGACTTATGGGAAAATTTTCATCTATGAATTACATTTATGCTCAAGAAGAGCCAAAACACTGAAGCTAACAAAGACTCATCAGCCAAAAATAGTGGAAGTCAGGCTTACATCAGCAAAGCTCCGCAGTATTTATATTAAGCTCTTGGGGAAAAAAAAGTTCTCTGTAGCACACAGTTTGTGGAATCTATGCTAAAACAGTCAATATGCATGTCATGGTAAAGTCTTTGTCCTGTATTGGGCAGAACAAGGCTCTGATGAGTGATGAATGAGACTAAACAGCACATGCATTCTCAGGGATTTTGATAAGAAAACATGATAGAAGACTTAAAAGCCAAGTAATGCTTTCTTATCACCATATAAAAAGATCACTTTTTAAAACCATATTCAATTTATTTCTACATGGAAACAGAGTTTAAAAAAAAAAGCCAAGACATATTGAATCTTTGGAAGAAAATTCTCTAGTAAACAAAAATATACTTGGTTAGTATATTATACACTTTATAAAATACACTAATATAGAACTAACATACTGGTTTAAGTTCAAATTCTGAAAGAAAAATATTTTTATTATAATGCAAAAGTGAACTAAATGCATGGTGTGCTCACCTCCACTTTGCAATGTCTACCACCTTCCTATCTTTGGAAGGCAAAAAAATTAAAAAGGACTCTTGAGCAAGATAATGGGCAAGAAACAGTCATAAAAATGAAATACTAAGTTTCTTAAAAAAGGAAAATTACTATGACTACTACTATATAATCACAATGAAAGAGTTGCCTTTGGTGGTGTCCAACAAAAAAGTCCACTGAAGAGCCATGAATTCCATGGACACATTTGAGACTATACAAAACACAATCTGCTACCTCATTCAAAGACTCTGAAGAAAAAGTTTACCATTACATCTAGACACAGAAGATAGCCATTTTCCCCTTTATAAGCCAAACTAACTTCAACCAATTAACTGAGAAAATAAAGTTGGAATTCAAAGCCTGCATTTCATCCAATCCTTTTGTAGGACTGTACTTTGAAAATAATTACAGGTGCATAAATATTTCTACATTCAAATATTGAGTTGCAAGCTATTACCTTTGCATAGTCAAACATGCGTAAATCAGAGTACATCTCGAGAGCTAGGTTTTCATGTCCACTCTTTTTGTACAACTTTGCTGCCTCATGGAATTTTCCCTGGTAGGCATAAACATCTGCTAGGAACAGTTCATTGTTGTTCTCTCCGTGCTTCTTCCGCTCCTGGAAAAAAAACAGGGAGAGATGTAGAAAATATTCTAGATAGTCAGGACCTAGGTGAGAAATAGCCATTGAAGAATTCGATTTTCAGGCTTAGATTTTAACTGTTAATAAGAACCTGTAACAGGATATCCTAATTATGCTTCTCCTACATTTCTGGTGAATTTATAATTAAAGGATTAAATCCCTTCTTAATTAAAATTAGGAAGAACAAAATTAAATGTCACTATACAAACCAAAGTAATGAAAAATCATTTCTCTGTATTTCACACAGGAAAATGAACACACACTATCATTATGCTAGGCTATTTAAAAAAAAAGGCATCTGATGGGTTCCTCATTTTTTCCTGTAGAAACTCACTAGCATATAATTTGGCTACATTAACAATATGTGCGGGTGGGATGACAAACATGAAAATAATTGCTCGCAATAAGCAGATTCCAAACGTAAGTTAACCTGCCTCTGAATAAAAAACGCTGTCACCACCACTATCCCCACATGCAAGAGCTCCTGATTTCAGGTAGGCAGCAGTCACTTCCAGCCCACCTCACATGGAAATACACAGACGTGAATTGAATTTAAAAACTGCACAAAAGGGGGAAAAGCATTCCACGAACATACAAATTTAATTCTCTACTGCCAAAGGAGACTCAGCCATCACTCCCCTTCTGGTCACACTTACTGACTAGGCTGATATTGGACTGGTGTTGAAAGTTCTCTTTAAAAACTTGGTTAAAAGAATAATCAGAGGAGTTGTTACACCATTTTTTAAAGACTTCACAGAATCTTGCCAGATACAATGATCTAGCAGCTACGTTTCCTGCTGTCATCAATTAGGAAAAAAAAAAGTGTCATTACTGAGAGAAAACCATTATATTAATGGAACATGTGTGCTTAGTTACACCCTTACAAGCCTTAAAAGGAATCCGATACACCACAAGCAAGAGTAAGCAATGATTTAGAACTATCACTTCAGAAGGAGCATTTTCAGGAAGTCTGAAAGTAAGTTTATGCCTATTTATGAAGGGAATCTTTATCATTACACAGAATATAACATGACAATTCCAGAATATCCTCAATAGATGCAGTTCTGGAGAAGCATATGTGGAAAAGGAAGATTAGTAGTGGTAAAATAACGCTCTCATCAACTTATCTACCCTTTAAAAGCAATTAAAAAAAAAAAAAAAAAAGAGGGGCTCCTAGCACCGAACTTTGTCCCACCCATCTTAGACACCAAGAAAAGTTAACTGCAACCAACAGGTGTTTTGACAGAACCAGGACAGCTCTGCAGAAATGGAAGACAAGGAATGTATTCTCTCAGAGAAGGTATAAATCTGATTAGCACAAGAAAGAGGAATTCCCTTTATGCCATCTCAACACAGATCTTTAAACTAAGCATTATCATGCAGTCTTTGTAGAAGGACAAGGGTGATACCATGTCTTTTAATGTGCTCATGACAGACACTGTCCAGTGAAATTCTATCAAGAAGTGTGAAAAGAATAAGAACTAGTGATTAGAGCACAGTACAGAAGTAAGGAATCCCAAATTCTATTTCCAGTTGTCACAGACTTGTCATGAGACCTCAAGTTTTTAATTTTAGTTCTCTGGGCTTGTTTCTGGATCTGCAAAGAAGAGATAATAGTAATTACCTACCTCCAGGGGGTAAGGAAAAGCTTAATTAACTCATGTTTATGAAGTATTCTGTACTAAGCTCTGTTAGCACAGTAGTATTCCACCAATTATTAACTGAATATTGAACATTTTTCCAGTTTTCCTGAAGACGGTTTCAGAAGTTCTCGTCCCACACTCCCATTTTTTTCCCCATGAAGTTTCAGTCATATGACTAGAATGAGTCACCTCTGTGAATGATAGATTTTCACTCTAAACATATCTCCCAACAGTCAGAAGCACTATCTGAACAAAAGTCCGTCCAAAAAAGAAAGTGCTGATTTTGGCATAGTACTAAGTGTAAGAAAATACACTATCTTTAACACTCTCTTACCTCTATACTGCTGATCAATTCTAAATACCTAAGGTCTCGTACCCTGGTAAATGCCTATTGGGAAAAAAAAAAAAGAATAAAGGAATTAACTTGAAAAGCCAGAAAAATCAAAATATTATTATGCATAAATAAAGCTGTCTTCATAAAAACAGGACAGATAGAAATATGGTATGTGCTGTGTTTGCTTAGTGCATAACCTGATGGGCTCCAACTACAGCTGTGGCCCCTGAGGCATTACAGTAAATTAAGACAATCCAAACGGCTTATCACTGCAAATAAACAGCAAAGGCAGGGACTACTAGGTGTATGTATGTCAGTCCCCCAAGAAATATAAAATGCCCTTTAAATTATTACATAGTTTTGTTCTGGCTATTTTATAGCTTTTCCATTTTGATGTGAGGCATGATACAGACAAGGAAATTTGAGGACACTGTTACAACATAGAACATAAAATTCACCATACTGCCAAAGCATACTGCATATACTTATAGTTTTTATACCATTCTGAAAATCCACTATGGAAGTAGCTCAGGGAGAGGAAAGGAAGTAGGAAGACAGCAAGATAAAAGTACCACAAGGCAGTGTAATATCTTTTGCAAATGGAGATAAATGTGCAACTCGAAGTCTCAAGTGGCAAAGTCACGTGCGAGTTACAGCAGCTTAGCACTTATTCTTGACATGCATCAAAAAATAGAAATTTAACTCTTTAGACTGCATGCTCAAGACTTCTAACCAAACTAATGCTTAAGAGGGCATAGAATATTCTGCTTACACCAGATCAGACTAGGAACTATGAGAGTCTTTAATGTCAAGAAGCTGCTTTTGTTCAAATTAATCCGCTCTAATTCTAAGAGGGCACTACTTTAAAATTCCAAGGAGGCACTGAAAACTCTTTTTAAGAGTATCTATTTGCATAAAGCTATCCATGAAACTGGAATTATTCTGATGCCTCCACTTAAGGAAAAAAGAAAAATAAAGCATTTAATTTCCTTTTAAAAAAATCTGTTATTAAAAGATGCCTATCATTACAGGCTATTCCCTGCATATTTTTAGAATGTTGTCTTTCATACAATATTCATGACACTGAACTCTGTTCGCCCTCTCTTACTTGAGAGAAGGTGGTGAAAGAAAATAGGGAAGTATTTTATGCCGGAGGAAACTCTGTTCTTCAGTATATGCCCATTTATGGGCCACTCCCAAAACCAAGGCACTCCTGATAGAAAACGACGAAAACGATGACATCCCATCACCATTGCCTTCAAAGAACATTAATGTGTAGATAACAGTGAATATGAAACCTCTGCATTTGAACTGAGGTTTCACTAAACGCTTAGGGGGAAACAGGGTAAGTTCATAGCACTGGGGGAGCTGGGGGGGGAAGTCAGCTAAGACATTCTTTGCTGCCACCCGGTGGTCAGCAGCACCACCGAACAACTTTCCAGTTCTATTTCCCTCGAATTCATTTATGTATTTTCCAGCAGATGAAAGAAACCATTTTCTCTGCATTTAACACTTTGATCTAGAACATGGCATTTATCTAGACAGATAAATTAGACTGCAGTTTGAAACCTCATCTAAAGATCCTGAGTATATAACAAACCAGCATTTTCTTTGGTATGTGTAGTTAACATATATACACTAAAGACAAGCAAGATAGTAACCCAGGAACACCACTTTGTACTCCAACCATAAAACACACATTGTACACACACTACATAGATATAAAAAAATGCAAAACAAGCTTTATGCTAAATAAGTAAATAACTGCTTTACCTTTTTAGCAGTTTCAAACTCCAGCCCTTCTAAGGCTTCCATGGCCAGTTCTTTCCAGTCAGTATCAGTTACTCCTAAACACGCAATTTGATAGGCTTCTTTAAACATTTTTCTTTCCAGATACTGATACATGGGTGCAGACTGAGAATTTCCATTGAAAAACATGTATCAGAAACCATAATATTGAGATATATTAGTGAAATTCTCTGCATACATTGGCAAAAAAATTATATTCTAATCACAACCATTACAAGCTCCACAGAGAATAATGTACTTTTTTTGTGTAATAGACAGAACAACATTCTGGGATGATTATTATTGTATCTTTAGACAAGCTGGGTTAATTATATTCCAAAGTCATCCATCTTAAAATCTTCAGTTCCTAACATATTAGAAAGTAGTTAGGAATGTGAATTCTTCTGAGCATTGTACATGCTAAATATTATCTACAATGAGCTCTTTTTTTTTTTAATACTACAGAAGCCGAGCAAAGGAGTGGATAGTTTGTTCTCAAAGGCTAAAAGCATGAAAAGTGGCACAACAGCCCAGTGTGAAGCATCCCTGGAAATACCGACGCAACAGGAAGATGTATCATAAGGATGTAACCCTTCCGTGCCAACCCTGATGACAAAGATGTTTTACCAAAACTGCGACTATTAAGCCCAAAAGGCGCTGACCTCAAGGACCAGCCCTAAAAGGGAATTAAAGAGAGAAACTGTCAACTGCAGGCTGACACAGATAGACTAAGGTTCAGGATCTGCAGCTACAGCTCAAGCCCTTTGAACGAACAGGGAGCACTGCAGCTAGATTGCCTTTAATTCTGGGTTTGCACTGAAGCCAGTATGCAGATTGATTTCTATGTTATTTTTACCAATTCAGCTGAGAATTGTATACTTTTTGGTATTCTCTCCCTCTAAAAGCGTAGCTTTGAAAAGCTGCCTCTGTGACACTTCACAATAATTTTGTCGTATATTGGTGCCTACAGCATGCCAAAGCCAGACAAAAAGTACACTCGGCTTGGTCAATCTCATGGCTGTCAACCACAATGGACAACCCAGAGACTAATTAAGGATCTGCATAATGTCTCAGAGGAACAGACAGTGGTCTGTAACACAGGTATCCATTAGTTAAAAAAAGCACATGGCACTTTGGCTTCTTCACTGACTCTGTTTCAAATCCTACCCACACTTCGGTGCATAAGTCACAATCTTTTTTTTTTTTTTTCCTCTTTCTGTTTTGTTTCTTAGACTGTTTTAGACTCTTCCATTGCTTCTTTTAACACATAAACTAGGATTTTGTGGAAGGCAATCTCTAAACATAGAGTATAAAGGCTACACGTACTATACATTCAGACTAAAATATACAGCTTAAATATTGTCTAAATGCATCTAGATAAAGCAACAATAAGACAGTATTTGACATAAGAAAAACGAAATTACAACTTGAGAAAACGTACATAAAGAGAGTACAGTAAAAATACAGGAAGAGGTAACACCCACACCATAACTTCATCAGCAAAAAGGAAACTAGCTTAATTAATGCCAAATAAAAAAAATAGATCATGCAATATAACTTAAATTTTAACAATGAAGAAACTGTGAACTGCAATCATGCTAATGGAATGCGAGTAAATCTCAGAAAAGCTTCTTCACTTCTTAAACATTGATGTTTATGAAATGTAAAGCAACATTTAATGAGATTAAAGGATTACCTGCGGAACTTCAACAGCTGACATAGAAAAAACGTGAAGACAGAAGATCTTGGAACCGTTGTAACCCACAACAAAGCCTTGAAGTTTTTGCTGATGGACAGGGAAGTTACTAGCTTTGATATTGAGGTAACCCCCACCAGAAAAGCAAAGCATATCCTCACACTGTGTATTCCAAGCCACACTATTAGCATTGGGTTCCTAACAAGCAAAATAACTGAGGATTACAACAGATGCAATCACATCTTTTCTAAGAAATATGCATCCTTCAGCTACAACATTTGACCTGTTATAGCCTGGCTGTGTACACATACACACTTACTATTTACATTTGTAATATTCTAAAGCCTAGTATATTCCTGAACAGATTTACACGGACATATTTTACATTTTAATACACAGCTGTGATTGTTTCATGCTTACTAATGCTCTATACTATCAAACTGTAGAACATAATATAAAATTCCACAATAATACACTGTTAGCTAGCACATTTAATTGATCATTTTTCTGCCCATTACAAAAAGAAAGTTACAGACCCCATCTTTGTAGCACTTTGTACTTTCTATCCAGTGTTGTCTGAACATGGTTCATCAACATTAATGAGTGAACCCTTAAAAATGACTGCTAAAATGCCAACGAAGACAGAATTATCATTATTCGTTTTATAGTCTGGGAATACATGACAAACAAAGAGGTTTAGGCTTTAATTCTGTTCATACTAATGATAAAGCCAAAATGCTCATTAACTGTAATGCTTCAAAGGGAACCAGGACAGAGCTCTAAATTAAACTCAAAAGGTCACATGTTTAAGTGCTCTTTATTCAGCTGCTGCTCACATATATCTCCTGTCTTCTAATTCCTTGTCTACTATCTCTAAAAAGGTAGTTTTAACAGAGAAAAAGATCACAGTTAGATCCTACAAAATGTGATTCATGGCTTAAATGACAGTTATATGAATTTCTGCACAGCAACACTTTTGGTATGTCTATGCTCTGAATCACTTCCACCCTGCCTTTTTTTTTTTCTTTAAAAAATAAACTTTGAATTTTACCTGAAACAACAACTCTTTGGTATGAATATCATATACTAGGCAGGTATCATTTTCATCAACCACTGCCAGCTTGTTTCGGGATGCACTCATATCCAGACAGCGCACAGCTGTGGATTGCTTCAACAGGACAATTGCGAAGACATTATCAACAAATATCTTCAGAATCTAGACACATTTGAAACCAAAGTCAGTCCACGCATTTTTGTTCCTAAACCTAGAAATAGCAGAGCAGTACAAACTTAAACACTGTTTAAAGCATGTAATTGCAATTTTTTTCAGAGATAACCCGTGTGTTAAAATGAAGGAAATGCCTTCAGTTTGCAGTAGCTTGAAAAGACTTGTGTTTACAACATACTCTAGGTTGCAAGCCTATACAAATAAATCACATGCTATACATCCTGGATTTGTTAATGCTCCACTAGTTAAACAATTACATTAATATAATATTATGGGAATATATAGCATAGATACAGAAGACACAAATGATCTCAAGTTCCTCTCTGCTCCTATTCTCTGTATCAATACCTCTGGGCTCCAGTTTGAAACTTTCAGCTGCTAACTGGCTGGTGAAATAGACAGCAGTTTTACCTCTACAACATCCACACCTTCACAAGTGGTCATCAGAAGTATACACACACACCTCCCCAACTCCCACTTCCCCAATTCCCACTAAAGCCAAACTCTCTCTCAGTTCACCAAGAATTCAATTTTTGTCAGTTGTTCCTAACAACTTATGGATTTTAAAGTTAAACGTGTTTGTATTAATTTTACAGCCAAAGAATGTGAAAGATAGAAGTAATTAGTTTTTAATCACAGGATGAGACTCTGTCAAATAGAATTCTAGGTTGTAGAAGAGCATGCTGCTCCTAAGGTCTCCCCCTAAGACCATAGAACAGGTTTTATTTGTGGTGGAAAGACACATACCAGACATTGTGTGTTACCTGACCATTCTTTAGACCAACTAAGAGGCCTTCTCTTCCTGGAGGTCCTCCAATTACTTTAATATAACGAATAAGAGATTCCATTAGCCATTCTCGTTCTTTAATGCCACTAAATGAGAGGCACTGCAATCTTTTCTCCTAAAGACACAGTAATATAAAAAATACTGCATGGCGGTAAAGATAAAACCCTGTCTTTCATGTGCTATCTTTATACCCATACTAGCATGTGTGTCTACTTTTACATATAAAAATCATGAAGTCAAATAGTCAACTTAATGGTGAATTCTTTAATGTTTTCCAACGCTATGAACAAACAAACAAGAACATCCCCACTGTTTTTCTAGTAGCCTTTCCCTGGATTATGTGCTAATTTATCAGATTCACTACAGAGACTATTTTACTGAAACAGCCAGCTATGGCATGCCACAGCTATTGCTTAGAAGTATGTCAGTGCTGCACATTACAACAACACTACACATTGGTACCTTGGGGAAAAAACTGTAATAGACTACACAGTACTATCTTTTCCTACCAGATGTTTGGAGAGCTATCTTAAAGTCTGAATGCACCCCAAGACTACTCAAGATTTTAAAGCACATACCTGACATAAAATAATGTGATCTGAACATACAACCAGCAAGTTGCATTCAAATTTTTTTACTATCTTTTCTTTCACCCGATAATACATATCTGAAGAATCATCCGAGTACAACTCGTAAATCAAGATTTTCTCTGGCATCTGGATTGCTAATCTGTTTTTGTAGATTGCAATTTTCTTTACAAGCTCTCTGCCTTTTATTCTAACTAGAGAGAGAAAAAAAAAAACACAAAACCAACACAGTATAGGCTGACATGAAAATAATGGATACAGAAATTGGAAAACTTACTAACACATTAAAATTGAATCTTTCTAAAGCACCTCTAAAATTAAAAGCAGATTCCTGCTCGGATATATTTGTTGTTCTGCATCTATGTAATCTACTATGCCTGTCAATTTATCACCCTCTATTATTTGTCAACACCACATTCTGGAGCAAGACTTTGATTCCTTGCCATAAAAAGGCAGTGGATACGAAGAAACAAAATCAACACAAACTCTTGAGGCTGCAAGTAAGGAAAAAAAAAAGCTAAATATCACGTACACTATTTTTATCTCATTCCCAAAGATTAAAACCTTATCTTAAAAGCCTCTGCCCCGCCCAATGTCCTTTCAAATCCCCACATCTTTTACAAAGCTTGTCAGCACTGATCCTCCAGAATCCAAGATTGCACTCTCATCCTGCAAACAGTATCCCTCAGTTTTACTGTCAAAGTGACAACAATCTGTCTGGTACATGCAGCATCTATTCCAAGTGTTCTGATGGATATTAATTAAAAAAAACAAAACAGAATGAGAGTGAAGCTTTGGCCTGACTGCAAGTGTGAAATTACCTTTTTGTTCAGTGATGAGGTGTTGGACAATAACATCAGTCATGCTATCTCTGTAAGCATAGCGATCTTTATAAAGGCCATGAACAGTGCTGAAAATCAACTGATAAAAGGATATTGTTCCATCTTGGCATCCTACTGCCTGAACACAAGAAGATTATTTTAGTTAATTGGTACATGTAGGTGAGAATTGGCAAAATGTGTAGTATTTGTATGAACATTATGTTCCTTCTCCTGCATAATGTATAGACTGATACCAATTACAGACTACTTGTACTTAGAACAGTGGTAAAAGTGCAATGCAAAATGAGGACTGATCTCATCATAGATCATGGAGACCACCATGTTGGGTAGGTGGGGTTTGATTTTGTCATTGGTTTTGTGTTTTGGTGTTTGGTTTTTCTTTTTTTCAGGGGGGGTGGGG
>JANZLQ010000037.1:24203029-24214127 GCA_026212715.1 Elanus axillaris | reverse complement strand
GGCCGCCCCCCGGGGCTGTGGTGGGGATGTCCGGGCCTGGGCCCGCCGCGCCGTGCCCCAGAGCCCCCCGCTCGGAGCAGGGCTCCACCTCGGCGTCTCCTTCCCCGTGCAGCCTCCCGGGCGGCAGCCGAGACGGGGCGGCGGAGGAGGAGGAGGAGGAGGCGGCGGAGCGTCCCGGTCCCAGCGGCGGGAGCACCGGCGCCGCGGCGGCGAGGGGACTCGCGAGGAAACGGGCCGCGGCCGGGCCCAGCGCCGTCCCCGAGGGTTGGCAGAAGGTGACCAGGCGGAGGCAGTCGGGCAGGACGGCTGGGAGGATCGACGTGTACTTTGTCAGGTGAGGACGGGGCCGGCGGGCCTGCCGCCGCCTTTGGGCAAACCACTTCTTCCCCTTCCCGGTAGTACAAGCTTGCACTCGAGAGTAAACACGCGTGCATGCCACACACAAGAGTTCGTGAGGTGAGGTGCATAGTATGCTTAGGGTCGTCTGTAAAGTCTCTGTGTACACCTTCTTTGGTCAAGTCACAGAAACTTGCCTAGATGTCACCCTGTTGACTATTGTTGTCATTTGGTCAGTTTATTTTTAACTCTAGAACAGTTTTTTAAGTGCAGAGCGAGAGAATGAGATGGTCATCACTAATTTACTTTTCTTCCCTACCACAGCCCTGAAGGAAATAAGCTAAGATCGAGAAGTGCACTCGTGGAGTATTTCCAGAAAACTGGGGAGATGACGCTAAAAGCAGAAGATTTTGATTTTACAGCTCCTTATCAGAGGAGTACCCGTTCAAGGGTGAAAAGATACAGCACAACAGCTGCAGGGACTGTTTTAGAGAATGAGGATTGTCACAGTCAAGTGCAAGGCCTCAGGATACAAAATGGTGTAGAGGATAGAACTCGAAACATTCAGACTGGACGTGAACAGCTGGAAGATGTTACAGCCACTCTGGAAAGCAAAGATTTGATCATGAAAATCACAGACCCAGAGGACTGTTTGAAAACAAAAAAAAAAGGGACAGGTAGAACAACCGTTCAGGATAAGAAAACTGGAAGGAGCTCAGAAAAGAGGAATCGAGATAATAATCAAAACAAAAGACAGAGAAGAGTATGTAACAAACAGGAAATCGAGTGTGTTCAAAACAAGAAAATCTGTAGAAAGACAGCCCCGTGTGTTGCTGATAGTCAGAGTGCAGATGGTCAGAATGCAGACCCTATGGATGCAGGAAAAGCTCCGTTAAGAATGTCCAGGTCACGGTCAGTCACACAGCTAAGGTCAGTGACAGCTCGCTCGGAAGGGGAGTTGGAGAGCCTAGCAGAGGAGGAATGTGTGGAGACAGGTTCTAATGACGCATCTGCTGCAAAATCTGAGGAGAAAACCAATGGATTGAGAATGGGGAAAGAGACAGACCAAGGGAATCCAGGTAACCAGGATTTTAAATCTTACACTGAAACGGATGCTAATGTCTTGCAGCCGTGTGGCAAGACATGCTTCACAGCAGTTAAAATGCCACCAGCTATATCTGTGGTTTTGAGCAGAATATGATCCTAACGTTCTGCCAGGGGTTCTCCTAACTATATGAGCAAAAAAAGCTGCTTTGACATCTGAATCCGCCTCATTTCTTTATCTAACAGCATTTAACTTACTGCAGATTTATTCACAACTGGAACTTACTCTACCAATCTCTTTAGCAGTATAGTATAATATAATAATGTTTATTACCCTTGCTGCACTAACTCTTTTAATGTTGTTGCACAGTTGGGCAGCTCGATTCTTAAAAAAAGGTGAGTTTTAGCTAGTTTCATGTGCTAGAGTGTGTGGACAACATTTAATCCTTGCTTGTAGTTTTAGCCTGTTTCCTCAGACTGTGGCAAGGTAATGGTTTATCTTCTGAAGATTTTTGATAGATTTGGAATACAGAGGAGTACTGGAGTGAATCTAAAGCATGTTTATGTTCTGTACACCTATGAAAAATCCTTGTATTTCCATCACAATGTAAAGTGGAAATGGTGTATGAAACGTGACAGCAAGATACTTTGGTGGTTTTTTTCTTTTTAATGCTAAAGTATCATTTCTTTACAGAAGAGTCTATCCCACGAACGCAAGTGGATAGGAGGAAGACAAGTCCTTATTTTTCAAGTAAATACAGTAAAGAAGGTATAATATTCTTTAGGGAAATAATTTTTTTTTTTTTTATCGGGAGAGGAATAGGATGGCTCAAGATCAAGTGATGTTATGGAAGATTTCTTCCGGTTGTAGGCAGGCCATGCTTAGGTGTCATCAGAGAGCTAAGCTTATTGCAGTAGTGCTGATCGCGTCCCATTTTAAACCTCAGTGGTTTGTGTCTCACAAACAACCATTAAGGCTGGTATTAAATGCCTCGGCAGCTCTTTCAGCAACTGTGAGGTGATGGGGTGAATGGCTTTGGGGAAGTTCTCTTCAGACCGCTGAGGTGTTTCCCCTGGCAGAGCGAAAGCTGGTACCCTGCGGCCACTGCTCTGTACCTACACAGGAGCGTGGTGGTGGCTGGGGAGGGCCTCTTTCCTCAGAAAATACATGTAATGTGGGACACGGGCGCACAAGCAGGCAGCCTGGACTCTTATTGCAGTCTGTACCAGGGGACGCATGGTCCCTTGCAGTTCTGTAAAATTGTGTGGGAGCTGCCATTACTCCATCCACATATAGTGCCCCCCCAAAGATGAATCTGCTTCAGTGAGTCTTCTTTTTTTTTTATTATTTTCATGCAAATAGGTAAGCCTTTACTGCCCAATCAATTTTCCTGTATTGCCTCTGTGTACAGCTCCCAGCCCACCTAGAAGGAAGGCCTTCAGAAAATGGACTCCTCCACGTTCTCCTTTTAATCTGGTCCAAGAAACACTTTTCCATGATCCATGGAAACTTCTCATTGGAACCATATTTCTCAATAAGACTTCAGGTAAATAGAGTAATACAATTTAATGTTGTATAAATGTTGGGGGGGTGGTATAGAGTCAGAAGAGCTGCTATTTTTTAATGGCATTAATGAAAGAACAAATGTATATTAATTTGTGTCAGTGTAAAAAAAAGAAAAGATATTTAATTTGTAACTCTTGCCTCTGAAAAAGCTCACCTCAAGCAGCATACATAGATAATCAAACAAGAGAATTGCCTGCACAGCCTTCTGTTCATGATGGTTTCTTTCACTAGGTAAAATGGCAATTCCTGTGCTCTGGGAGTTCCTGAAGAAGTATCCTTCTCCTGAAGTAACTAGGACTGCAGACTGGAAAGAAATGTCAGAGCTGCTCAAACCTCTCGGCCTCTATGAACTCAGAGCGAAAACTATCATCAAGTTCTCAGGTAAGTTTTCGTGAATATGTCTGTGGAATGGTCTAAATTATACTAGCAGGACAAACAGCATTATTTTCAAACAGTGCTCTGGGACTTTTCCTTCTCTTTGGCAAATATTAGTGGTGGCTTGTTTTATGCAACTTTGGGATATGTTGGTCTTACATACACAAAGCAGGTGATCCTGTTGTCTTAACTGAGAATGAAGTAACATACACATAATGAGTTCTGCGAGAGACACTTGTCTGGGAGACTTCTCTGAGTGGGAAAAAAATATGAACACCTGCAGGACTGGTTTTGTGTTTTGCAGCACTGTGATAAGGTGTCTCTGCTCTGTTTTGCGTCAGGTGACCTCCAGAAGGCCCATCCGGCCTGAATTTTTCTGTGACTCCGATATTTTCTATACTTAGAATAAAAGTATTCCTCTGTGGGTTCTGAGGAGAGAGAGATAATTAAAACTCATCCTCAGTGATGTGTTTAAAAGGTGTTTAAGATACACCCCATAGAGATTCCTCACCTACTTTCACTGGGAAATAGCTAAAACTTGTGTTTTTCATTTAAAATGTTCCCAAGTGGGGACGTGTTACAAAAGCAGAGAATCGGGAGTTTGTCCAGACTTGCTTTCTGCACCCTGCCTGCCTGCAGGCAGTGGAGCCTGTGACCCTGCGTTGCAGATGAGTACCTGAGCAAGCGCTGGAAGTACCCCATCGAGCTGCACGGCATTGGGAAGTATGGGAACGATTCCTACAGAATCTTCTGTGTCAACGAATGGAAGGAGGTGGGTGATGTGGCTGCGCTGCTGGCGTCGCTGGGCTTGTACCTGTGGATTCCCTTAGGTTAAAAAAAAAAAAAAAAATAGCAATTTTCGTGTCTTGAGTAGGTTGAATTCCCAGAGTGTACCTTTTGCAGGTCTGAACCTGTAAAGTAAGACTTGTGCCACCTTGATTCCCTTCCCCTCGCTCCCTCTGTAATTCTCTACTTTCACTGTGTTCTTTTTCTTATTTCCTCGATGGCGGGGTGAGAGTCTCTTCCCTGCTCTGGTTAAGAACCGGGTTCCCTATGTTTGATGCCAGGATCTGGCTGGCAGATCCTGGCATCCCTCCGCAATTGGTGCCGGTGGGGCCTTTGCCGTGGCAGGCGGCTGTGAGGGGCAGCTGAGGGGCCATTTCGCTCTCCGGCGTAGGGGCCCACTCCCAATCCTGACCCTTAAGCGGAAGGTCCTGAGCCAGGAGGGGAACTAGGTCAGGACGGGGAGGTGATGTAAGAGTAGGTATTCTGGTAAACGTTAACCCCTTTCTGTGTGCTTTAGGTACAGCCGCAGGACCACAAGTTGAACGTGTACCACGCGTGGCTCTGGGAGAACCGGGAGCGGCTGAGCATAGACTGAGGAAGGCCGCGCACCCTCCTCCTCCTCGGGCACCCTCCTCCTCCTCGCCCGCGGTGGGTGCGGGGGGGTCCTTGCGGTGCCGTCCAGTTCCCAGCTGTAACTCTTTGCGGGACGCTCCCCGCTCCCCCCGTCGTCGTGATGAAGTGTTTAAAGCCTCTCTATTTTTAATAAAGATTTCCCGCTTTGGCAACGCCTGGGCCTTCCGGCCTGCGCGGAGCCCCCGCCCTACTTCCGCCAGGGGGGCGGGGCCTCGGCCGCGGAGGGGGGCGGGGTCTCGGCGACGCTCGGCTACGCCGCGGAAGTGGCGTGGCGGGGTCAAGGTTCAGGGGTCGAGGGCCGCGCCGTCTCACGGGGAGCCGCTGGGCCGCAGCCGCCCGCCCCGCTGCCCTCCGCCCGCTCGGGACGGCGGGACCCGCGAAGCCGCTGCCCGGGGCCGGGTGGAGGAGAGCGAGCGCTGGCGTTGTCCGGCCGAGTGCAGGCCGGCGGCTGTAACGAGCCTGCCTGTCGGCACCCATAGTGCTTGTGCCACCAGCGAGGGTTTGACCGATGTCGGGCCTCGGATCGCTGTTTCGAACCACATCACCCAAAACACAGACGCCCAACTCTCTGCTCATGGCTGGAGGCAAGCAGGCTCGGCCCGCCCGCGTCCAGGCCAGGCGGCGTGTTATTTTTGTGCCACCGATGGCAAAAACAGCTGCTCCCTTTTCCAAACCAACCTGAGCTGCAGACTCCTGCCAGCTGCCTGCCTTGCAGCTGCTCCCAGAGGGAGGAGACAGCCTCAGGTCTCCAGAAATCGCCTCAGATGCAGAAGGTGACCCACAGAAGCTGGAGGCTTGGGTTGAGGAGAGGAAGCGGCTTCGATCTCAGCTGGAGAGCATTGCAAATGTAGGAAAATGGCTGATGGGAAAGCCTGCCCATAGCGGTCGGGAAGAAAGAGTCTGGGAAAGAATAAAGGCATGCAGAGCAGACAGGAGGGCTGAAAGCAAATCGGCTGTGACCCACTGCGTGGGTATAAGTGTCTGCGCTGTTACTCTGCCCTTGGGATCGTTGCGCTGCGTCTGCTTGGTGCCTGCTGGCATGGGGCTTCTGGGTAACAGTGGTCTCGGGGAACTTTCCTTTCTTTTTCAGTGCTCACCACCAGCAAGCAGCCAGCCCTGGCAGGGAGGTCACCCTCCCCTTATTCGTGCACCATACCCCCCGGCTTTTGTCATGCTGCATAACCTCCTGCACAAGCAGAAGCTGACAGTGGTGGATGCATTCAAGAGGGCTGGTATGGACAGGAGGAAGATCACAAGAGAAGACTTCATTCACGTCATCAAAGCGGTACATAGGGAACTGAAAAGGCAGGAACTGCTGCAACTCTCCTGTATTTTCCCATGTGCAAACCCAGAGTGGTTTCCATGGAGCGAGTTTTTGTGATGACTCTGTCATTTTGGTTTTGGTTGCCAGACCAAAGTTCCCATCAGTGACAAAGACCTGGAGACTGTGTTCATCTTCCTGGCTTCCTCAAAGAGGGGAGGTTTTATAAGCAATGAAGATCTGATTGAATGTCAAAAGCAGTGGCTGGAAATGATGAAAGGACAGTCCAGAGAGACCAAAACAGGTGAGAGGAGAGCACTGTGCTGGGAAAGTGGCTCTGTATCCTTACTGATGGGAAATACCGAAGGGCATCCAGAATATGGTTCCCTGAGGACACTGCCCTCTAGCAGAGTGGACAGGAGACTTCTCTAGGGAAAAGCTTACTGTCCAGGAGGTGTGCAATACTGTAGTCACCCCAGCTGCAGGAGACATTATCCAATCTTTTGGGTTTGGCTTAAAATCTGAGCCCTGAGGTTTAATGGACCGCACTGGGTTTTGTTAGTGTTAATCATCCAGTGGATCAAAAGCAGATCCTTCCTCCAGTTGTTGGTGGCAGCTGGAAAACACAGATTCTGAAGAGGTTATCTTTTAAAACCTAACCCAAACCTGAAGGCTTCTCATGGTATCTGTGTCATCCTAAGCTGCAGTTTTCACATCTGTGAGATAGGAGGCATTTTGCTGCCCTTGCATTGCACTAACTGTTTTGCAGATTAACAAGACTTTGTAAGCATGAAACACAGAACTGAACGTGGACAGCAAAACACTTTGGGAAACTGCAAAGCAGAGACAGGGACAATCTTTAATATTCGTGTCTGGGTCAAAAGCTAAAGGATGTTTTTATTCAAAGATCTGAGTCTGCTGGGAGTTCCAATTTGCACAAAATGCAAAAGCCCTTTCCCTTAAATGTTGGTCAATGCTGATGTTTCTGCTAGTCTGTAACACAGTTTCTCTGGGCTTTTTGTTTGTTTGATTTTTGATCTGTCACAGGTGTACAAGCACAGTTCCGTAAAAGCACTTGCACAGCTGTCAGTTGTGTAACTCCTGCTGGGGGCAAAGCCAAAGAAACGACACCTCATACTCCTACTGAGCCTAAAACACAGTTAATGCTGTTAGAAGTTCCCCCAGTCAACACTGAGCCAGAACACAGATATCTAAGCTATGATGAAATGGAAGAGGCTGGAAAACAGTTCAGAGACAGGAGGCGATGGAAGAAGGTACTGTGTGTGTGGCAGGAAAACAAGTACACCTGCATGCGCTGGTGAGCGTGGGGTGGTTTAGAGGACAGTACAGCAGGAAAGGAAAGGCCAGGGAGCTGTTGTGAATATTAACCTCTTCGCAGTCGCTTGACTACACAGGACTTTCAGCTGAGGTGTTAGGAGCCCTCTAAAACAGTCGGTTTAGCTTCTGAATGCTTTGGTGACACTAATAATTTTTTATGGGTAAATGGCAAGATAAAGATGATGTTGAAACAATTTTCATGTCTGGGATGGAGTCTTCCTGATCGCTGAGTTGATGTGCCCACTGGACTGTGATTCGTCCCGCAAGATGCTGATAAGCACTTTGTCCTATTCAGTTATCAGGGTCAGTGCAAGATGATCAAATAAAAGTGTAACACCGATTCATTCACCCCAAAACACTTTATTTGGAGCATCTTGGCAAGTGCAGAGATGCATTTACCCAGCAGTGCTAACCAGGACCTCTCCTTGACTTGTAGGATAAAGATGGCCCGCTAGAATGGAAAGAAAAGTGTCGGCTGGTGAGATCTGGGGATGCAGCCATTGATGAGCACTGCCTGCCATCAACTGCAGAGAGTGACTTGGGAGCACTGGTGGACCAGTACCGCAGGGATTGCTTCCTGAGCTATCTGAAGAGCCTCAAGCTGTGCAGAGAACCTAACAGTCGTCTTACAGAGCTAGTGCTGCAAAAAGGTAAAGCAGAGACCAAAGACTTGATGTGAATGTAGTAAATCTGACATGTTCATGTCTCTTCCCAAGCTCGGAAATGGGGCTGCTGTGGGAGGGCCTGCTG
The DNA here is from genome assembly GCA_026212715.1 of Elanus axillaris. NCBI lineage: Eukaryota > Metazoa > Chordata > Aves > Accipitriformes > Accipitridae > Elanus > Elanus axillaris. Next base: position 24,206,037 of record JANZLQ010000037.1, on the reverse strand, counting down.
CTGAAGCATGTTTGCAGCCCTGCATGGCAGTGTGATGCTGCTGGTTGGGATCAGAAAACAATCATTAGGGCCAGGGCAGGGCTAAGATAGCAAAGGATGCTACAGATCAGTGTCTGGGTGCTACAGATTGGCATCTTGGGCACAGCAATGGCCCAGTGCAATACCACAGCCGGCTGGGCAGGAGCCTGGTAGCCAGGGCCCCATCCCGTTGCCTCTGGGTTGGTAGCCAGGTTCAACCAAGAGTCCACGTCATCAGGCAAGTTCTTGGTGCTGTGGCAGGTCCAGGGTGAAGCTGGGAAGTCAGTCCCAGTCAGTCAGGACCCAGGCACAGACACGGCTGTGGCTGAGCTGGAGACCGCTACAACACTGCGTAGTTCAGTGGGACTGAAGAGCGACGGCTGAGCTCAGATGGGGCTCCTGCGCCAGTGGGAAGGGTCCTGAGTGGAGCCCGTCAGGGCCATTAAGTCCTATTAGTGCAGTTGGGGCACTCACACCTTCCTCCTTTTGCACTGTGGCTGTATCCCCTCCTGGGCAGCATTGCAGACTAGAACAGAGATGATCTGGATAGAATGGGGAGGGGCAGCTGGGGAATGGGCCCAGGGCAGCAGGAGAATTCAAAGGTTTTCTTGGGTAAATGCATTCAGTATCTTCTGTCCTCACCCCATTGCTGGGCAGGGTGAGAGGCATGACTGTTTTCTTTTCACTGTGCACTTTGCCAACAGCCCTGCTGCACCCGGGAGACAAGGTCATCAGAGAGGGTGAAGCTACAAGGCAGATCAGGCAGCCTGGAGGATCCTACACCACAGGACGTGATTCCACTCCATCGCCTGTGAGCACATCCAGGTCGAGAACTGCATCCAGAAAGCAGGCCAAAGAGGTGGAAAATAGGTTTGTTCAAAGAGGGTTTAGGAACTCCTCCTGCTGCCCTGTTGTGTGTCACTCCTCTGTGCTCGGTCTCCACCACATCGGAGGTGGTACCAAGGTGCTGGAGTGAAACGTCAGGGTGCTGCAAGGGAGCAGCCAAGTGACAGCGAAGTGACAGAGTCTCCCCTCAGCTGCACGGCCGCTTCTGTATTTCAGTGAAGTCCTCGGGTTGTGGTGGTGCTGCTGAGCAGTTTGTGGTGCCTGGCAGGAGCATTATGGTCTGGTTGGGTCTGGCTCTGTGCTTTGAACTTGCAGAGAGCTACAGAGGGGACAACCTTCTCTCCTCGGAAGGTCCTCCTCAGACTGACCCTACACTGTCTGAAATCCACTCAGAGAATATTCTTGTGGAAGAAAGACAATCCCAAAGAACAAACTTTACTCTTTGATCTTGGGTGGCCTTACAGCTGCAGCTACCCTTCTCCTGTTATACTGACAACAGTGCATTTCAGTTGTTAAACCTACCACGGCCATTTGCATGGGTTGTTTTTTTTCAGAAAGCAGTAAACAGCACTTTGAAAACAAAAGCTCTGCTCAGGTCTTAAATGACTGGGATGGCCATTTAAGAAGTGATTCCTTTGTTCTGAGTTTACCTTGAATGTTGGAGGAGTACAAGAATTGGTTCTCAGAGGCAAGCAGCATGGTCACACCTTCCTCCTACCAGACCAGGGCTGCCAAAGCGGTAAAGAACTTTCTCCTTCCAAAAATTGAACAATCCAAACAGTTTGGATCGGTGGAGAAACTTTTAGAGGGAAAAAATGTAGCAAAGTAGAGCACAACTTTCTTTGTTATCTCAGTTAAAGTCTAAAGTTTAGACACTGCAGGGATGAGCAATGTGTCAGCTCTTAAGATAGCTTTGCAAGTTGGCATTTCTAATGTAGGTGATGTATAATAATGACAGAGATACCTGATTTATGCAGCAAATATTTGGATCTAACACAAGGGAAGATGGATTAAAATTCTCTTCAAAAAGGTCATTTGGCAGCCTAGTTTGAAAGGCTGGCAGGTTGAATATGCCATTGAGGAGATAGTGGGGGTCATCATCTCAGTCTGTTCCAACAAAACCATTTGTAACTCTAATCTTGAAAGCATCAGAAAGGGCATGGGTCTGGCAGAGCTTCCCCAGAGCCTGGAAGCCCTGGTAGCTGGTTCTTGTCAGTCTCGCTTGTGCCATTTGTAGCAGCAGCAGTGAGACCGCCCAGAGTTTTATTTTGGTAAAACACATTCTTATCTCACTTTTTTTTAGGCAGTTTCAGAGGAATAAAATGCAAATGAAGTTTGCACACGTGAGCAAGTCAAACGACAATAACTTCTGGCCGGGTCATCTTCTGGACAAGATACGCCTTTACCTGCCCGAAATGGAGGCTGGCAGGGCGCACGCCTTGTTCAGCCACCTCCGTTCGACCAAGCCTGTCCGTCCGGGCCTCTACAGCCCCGAGCGCCGCTGACTCTGGGGAGGGAGGTGCTGCCGTCAGCCAGACCCGTTTTGTCCGAAGCTGTTCTCTCGGCGGTGGGAGACGTGAGGGCGGCTTTGCGACCCGTCCCTCAGCCCAGTGGCCCGGGCCCTGCTGATGGAGACAGCGAAGGTACCAAACCGTATATTCAGGTAAAAGGCGGAGGAGCTGGACAGGCACCGCTCGGCCGGCAGCTCCTCCGCTCGTGGGGTGACGGACGGCCGAGGGCTGGGCCGCGAGCGAAGCCCGAGCGCTGTGGTTGAGGCGTGTGGGTGCAGCGGGTGGTACAGGGAACCGGGCTGCGGCTCCTGCCCTTCCCTCGGTGCCTCTGGCGCTGCCGGCCCCGGCCCCGGCCCCGGCCCCGGCGACTCGGCCGTGCAGCCGCGGTGCGGAGGCCCGGCAGGGCTGGGGCCCGGGGCGAGCCGCCGTACCGCCAGGTGGCGCTCGCGCGCCCAGCGGGACTGGCGGAAGCGGCGCCCGCCCGGGCACAGCCTGGCGGACGTGACGCCGGACAGGTCCTGGAAGGTTAGTACCGACGCACGGTCCGGGGCGGGGAGGGGCAAGGTAGCACCGATCCGTTTTCTCGGGGCGTGCGTGTCACCCCCCCCCCCAGCACAGTTCAGCATTTCTTCT
>JANZLQ010000037.1:24179877-24203019 GCA_026212715.1 Elanus axillaris | reverse complement strand
CACCCCCCCCCCCCCCCCTCCCCCGGACAGAGCTCGTCCGGTGCCACCTCTCGGCGGCGGCCCGGGGTCCCGCGAGAGGCCGGGGCCCGCTCTGCGCAGCCGCGGCGCTGCGCTGACCTGGCAGGACCGCCCGCGTATCCCATAAGCCCCTGCGCGCGGCGCCGCCTCCCTCTCTCGGCGGGGCCTGCCGCGGAAGGCGACATCCCGCACCCGGTAAGTCGCCATCCGCCCCCATCCGCCCCCCGGGGGCCGCTGGCCCGGCACGGCCACCCCCCGCGGGCGCGCCTCCCCTTCCCTCCGCCACCTGTTTTCCCCCGGGGCGCGGGGAGCCGGCGGGCCGCAGGGCCGGGGCCTCCCTGGCGGCCTCTCGGGGCCCTTCCTTCCCCGGGCCTCGGCCGCGCTCGGAGTGCCGGCGTTCGGCCGGAGGAGGGAGAGCAGGAGGCGAAGTGGTCGCTTGTAGCGTTATGGGGGGGGGCTGTGCCGCCTGAGGGGGTGCTGACCGTGACCGGAGAGGCGGCTGCGGCCGGATCCGCCGGAGGTTCGCGTCAGGCGAGTCTGGGTCGCTTCTGATCCCGAAGGAGAGAACTGGCAGCGCTGTCGGTCGGTTGGTCTGTCCGTCTGTGCGGGGTCTGCGGAGCTGGGAGGGTTCCGAGCTCGTTAGGGCGGGAGAATAACGGGCGGGGAAGCCGTCTGAGCCACGCGTGACCTCCCAGGATCGCATCTGGAGAGTTTTCAGTGCTCTTCCAGCTTCGGAGGCGGGAGGGAGAGACACTGCAGATGAATACCCATTCCCTCGCTAGCCTCCGGAGTGGCCAGCGAGTGGAAGATAGTCTGCTACATGTGCCGTAAGTGGAGTAACACATCGCCTTTGCGTCGGGTTTCCCCTCTCATGCCACTTCTGTTTCTCTTAGACACCATGCCTGCCCTCAGACCTCTCGTGAAACCTAAAATTGTCAAGAAGAGGACCAAAAAGTTCATCCGCCATCAGTCTGATCGCTATGTCAAGATCAAGGTAAAAAGTTACTGGAACTTGCTCAGGAAATGAATTCTGGGACAGTTGGGCATGGTTGTTTTTAAGGCTGATCGCGAATCGAAGCTTAAAGGGCCAGTGCTGATACGGCAGGCCGTGCCATAGCAGCCTGGCACGGTGGATCTTCTTGGAGCTCGGTTTTGGCTAGAGCTGTTACCTTGAGGCGGCGTTTTCAGACTGATCTTGTTTTGTAACCATTAAATATCTTCTGTGTTTCTTCAGCGCAACTGGCGTAAACCGAGAGGTATCGATAACAGAGTTCGCCGGCGGTTCAAGGGTCAGATCCTGATGCCCAACATCGGCTATGGCAGCAATAAGAAGACAAAGCACATGCTGCCCACGGGGTTCAGAAAGTTCCTGGTCCACAACGTCAAGGAGCTGGAGGTGCTCATGATGAGCAACAAGTAAGTCTGCAGGGCCCGCGTGCTCCTTGCCTTGCAGGGCGCTGGGGCTGCGCAGTACCTGTCCCCTAACGGTGCTGGGTCGGGAGACAGAAAGGCAGCTCAGTCGGGGTGGGACATGGGTGGGAGATGTGGGAAGCTCTTGCTCTCAAGAGCACAAAGGTCATCTTGGTTGCCTTAGTGCTGCAGCACTGCTGGTGGGAGGGCACAGGGGGTGTCCCGGGGCTGGCAAACTCTCACTTTTGGCAAAAATACAGCATTGTAGTGGTGAAGAGCGTGGTGCCTACCTCACTTTGGTAAAATAGCCATCAGGACTGTGGCTTCCTGTGTGTTCAGACACAAGCCTAAATCTACTTGCAGCCCCTTCTTTCCAAACTAAGTAATAAGAGCAATAATTAATGCCATTAAAAACAACCTCTTACTGACTATATTTGCAAAGAAAAAAGCAGAAGGGTCGAGCTGTTGTGGAGGCAAGCTCCTACTTCAGGCCAGAACGGATTGGCTTTGGTGAGGGGGTGGTGCGGCGGTGCACGGTTCAGCTCTTGGGCGGTGACGGCTCCGGAGTGCTTTGCCTTGGCTGCCGCTTGTGTTGTTGGGCTGAGCCTGACGCACGGTTTGTTCCTGACAGGTCGTACTGCGCAGAGATTGCTCACAACGTGTCTTCCAAGAACCGGAAGGTAATTGTGGAGAGAGCCGCTCAGCTCGCCATCAAGATCACCAATCCTAATGCCAGACTGCGCAGTGAGGAGAATGAATAAACCGGTTTCTGCATCTGAGATGTATTTAATAATAAAGTGTAAAAGCAAACTCAGGTGGATGTTTTGAATGGCTGAAGGGAAAGGCGTTGGCGTAGTGCCTGTGTGCGGAGGGGCAGCAGCTGCTGCTGGGGCTCAGCAGACTGGTGTGGCTCCGGTGCAGCCACTGCGTGAGCCCAGCTGCCCAAGGGTGGACTCACAGGAACACCTGTGCTTGTGGTAGTGATTTGTGATGTCAGTGTGATGATAGCTGATGAATTCAGAGGCACATGCAGCTTCAAGTATATTTTTATTCTTTACACCACTCAAACAGTGGATGTTCTTTCACACGGCACTATAAATATTTTTCACATCAACCACTCTGTCAAAAAGGTGAAATGGAGGCTTATTACAGCTCTGGCTACCAGAAGTGTGTCATGGTGGCCTTGTTCTCTAATGTGCTGATGCATACTCTGTGTCTTTTAAGGCTTTTTTCCCCTATGCAAAGCAGGATTTGAGCGCAACGGTCACTCTAGAGTGAGGTTGCAAATGACAGAGGGGTATAGTGGGGGCTGAACCTGTGGCTGCTGACTTCCACCTCTCGCTTCTGCGATGTTAAAACACTTATGAACGCCAGCCTTCCTGCCAGTGTTCAGCGACCGCAGCTCGGCGCGGATCGGTGCCTTTGTGGCTGGTCGCTCAACACAACCACCACACTGCTCAAAGGGGGGAAAGCTAAGCCAGAGTTAAATGCAAAGAAAAGCTTAGTGTAAGGTTTGTAACTCTAAAGCAATCAAGTAATCATCTCTTTTGGAAGACAGCTGGTTGAGGTATTTCGCAGTCAAAACCGTAAAAATAGAAGCCAAGCAGGATAGCTTCATATTGCCCAAACACTGCAGAAACGCTAAATGCTAAACCCTGTTCCGTGAAGTGAGCCCCAAGCAGGGAGCCTGGGTAACAAACTACCCCTTGCAGCTCCTGCTGCTCAGCCAGCACAAGTCTCCGCTTCTTGAAACAGGTCCTGTGGTTGTGATGCTCATCAGTAATTAAAGAGGTGACTTTTCATTTTTAGCCATGTGTAGTGAAACAATATAAATATGTTCTTCAGGCAATTTGGGGTAGAAAGTGCGTGTGCAGTGGTTAAAAAAAACCCAAAACTTTTCAACTATTTGTCCTGTAGTAAGGAAGTATTTCAGAAAGTACTTTCCATTTTCCATGGAACCACGCTCTGTTTTGATTGCTTTGTACGCCCCTTAAAAAGCTGCTGAAAAATCAGAATACTCGTCTTCCCATCCCCCCTCCCCCCCACCAAGGAGACATCTCCCTCATCTTGCCTATGTCTTATACCTCAGCGAGGTGTCTGCTGCTTGCAAGCGCAGCTGGAACCAGCCACTTTCTCCTCTCAGCGCCCAGTGACTCGCAAGCGGCTGCTGCACTAGAGACCAGCTCGATGACATTCTCCCTTGGCCCGTCTGCGGCGTCTCCATTTGGTTAATGCATTGCGAGGGCAGGAAGGTGGCGGAGTAAACGGGCAGATTTTACTTAGCTCATGTCCATCGCCTCTGAGGTGGGTAGGGAAGCGGAATCTTTCTGAATGCTCTCAAAAAGTGATGCCATTTCAGGACTGGATCTGATCTGAGATGAAAACTCAGCCATCACTGGACTTTTCTCTACTTCAGGGATGGTCAGGAGAGCAGCTACTGCTCTCATGGCAGATCGCTTCAGTTCATCCTGCTTCTCAAACTCCTGCTTCACGGAACCAGCTTTTACCTACAAATCCAGAGCACCATTTTTAGTTGGCATTTAGGAAAGAGTGCAGGCACAAAGAATCAGACATGCCAGCAGAGGTGGAGATGGGCAGATGATTTTCTGGCCAGCGGAGTGTGGGGAGCGGGCAGCTCAGCAGGAGTGACAGAGGCGGCTAACAGCAGAGGTGGCTTTGTGGCAGAATCCACCCCCAGCGGGTCGCACTCTCTGCCTGATCTTACCTTTGTGGAGCAAGTTGCCCGGAGTGGCTCAATCAGTCGCTCGAGCCGCTGCAGCACGGCGTTGGGACAGAGCGTGGACAGCCGAGCCAACATTATGAAAGTCAGCATCTAGACAAAGGAGGAAAGATAAAACAGGTGTTGCTTTGCTGCACCCTCTGACCCCCCAGGCTTGGAGTATGGATCCTCTCTGCCGAAGCCCGTCTGGTCATTCTGTACCCACACAGTGGTGAGTTTCTTTGCACTTGTGCAAGGGGTTTTAGGAAGAGCTTTGGTTGTACTGGAAATGCACCTGCTGGTGGCCAACCTGTCCCAGGTGTGTGTGTGGTGCGCTGTAAAGGGCTGACAGCCTTTGAGAGAAATGGCAACGTTCAGCCCAGAGATCGTGCCATTGCTGCACCCACGACTCAGTGGAGGTACATCAACTAATAGTATGAAAAGGATGTAGTGGTCCTTATTAAGCTATGAGGCCATCAACAATGACAATGCTGTTGTTTTTTTTTTAATACAGGGTCACTGGCCCCACTGAGCAAGTGACAATCTAAGTTTAAAGGCAGAAGGAACTTATTTTAGACTTCGGTAAATTTCCTATAAACCCAGCTACACTTGGGTTGCATTTTCAAGGCTGCCACAGTCAAACCAGAGCTGGACAATGTCAGGTGAAAGTCTGCAGCAGCTGCAGAGAACAGCAGGGGCACTCGGTGCTGTGGTGACACACCAGCTCAGTTCAAGCCCAGGCCCCCAGAGAACAGTGACATCACCACCCTTCAGCAGTTAAGGCACAGCTTCTACCCGAATGTCATAGTGATCCTTCAGTCCATCCTCCACATGGTTCAGGTACTCATAGATATCCAGTCGGTCAAGGCAGCTTTCCAGCAGTGTATACATGCATTCAAAAGCAGCTTTCCTCACATCAAGGCCATCATCCACTGTGTGCTTGAATGGCCCCATTTCTACCTTAAACAAGAAAAAAAAAAATAGAGCTGTCACCTAACAAACAGGGTGACAGCTTCGTCTCAGCTTCATAGGCACCAAGTCACTGCTGTACTGCACCCAAGCCCAGCTAATGACATACCTCCCGGATGAGTTCCTTTCTGACCTTCGTTTCATTATACAGGCTGGGGAGAACTGCATTTAGTAAATCTCGGATTAAAGAAGGTTTGTTGTGAGCAGCAGAATTAAACATGGCTAAAGCCACACGTCGAACATTCAGGTCTGGATCCTGAAGAGTTTTTAAGAAGTCACCTGTGGGATAAGAACACAGGCAGTCCTGCTGCAGTGTTTTAGAAGTATTTTAAAAATATATCATAGCGTATTTCAAGAAGCTTGGTTATGAAAGCACCTATGTTAAAATAACTCTAGGGGCAGAAACATGACTTTCCTGCATTTGGGCATAAAACCAAACCACATGCTTCTAGCTACCTCATCCTAAAGTCAAATCAGAAGCTTTGGTATTCAAGGAAGTTGGGTTTTCTTTTTTTCTTGCTTGGATCTCATCTGCTTAGACTTTTCTGAAACACAAGGCCCAATTTTATACAACAGATATGAGATGTAGGGTCCCCAGATGTAGGACCCTTTTAATGTCGGTTATATTTTCCAAGATCCTTGTCATGAGATGCCTGAATTTTAAGTTTAAACACGGAAGGAACTTACGCTCCCTAAAAAAATCTGTCACCAATAGAAAATGGCCAAGAGCAAGGCATCAGAGAATTTAACAAGGACTCAGGTGACAGTGTTGCTCTTTAATCCCAAAAGCAGAGACAGATAAAAACTGGATTAGATGAGGTTCACATAGGTGTGAAAATCTCCAAGATGCTAATGACACCTTAACATCTCATGTTCCCAGCTCACACTGCTGTTTGTGCTAGCCTACCTATGCAGCCTTTCAGGAGAGCATCAATAGGCTGAGGTTGGTCTGCAATTGTGAATTTGACTGCAGTTACCACTGTGCTCCGGGCATGTGGAGAGCCTGCAGTGAAGATGGAAAGAAAAAACAGTGAAAGGTCAAGAGATAGTATCACTGCTGTAACTTTGTAGTACCCATTCTGCTCTTGGTCATGTTACATGCACACTGAAGACGTAAGAGAACAGATTTGTCTTAAGAACCTCCTTGTTTAAATCCCTCTCCTGCACAACCTCCATGTGCAGTCCCTGTTCCTAACATCCTCCTGCCCCCCTGTGTCAACCAGTGCTCGCTCCCCTGATCCTCCCTTGCAGAGATCCCTCGTGTTTCCTTCTCGCGCCTGCAGACTGGCTTTGCTCCCTGTTGTTCCCACCAGCAGTTTACAATTCCAGCAAAAGAAGGCATTTCCCCACTCTCACCATTGCCCTTCCCATTACCTGACGACAGCTGTTTTTTCAGCCGAGGCAGCAGCTCTGAAGGATTCACCAAAGTCAGCTTCCCCAAGCATTCAGCCACCACATTGCGAGTGCCTTCCTCTGTGCACTCACAGTGCTTGAAAAGCAGAGCCCAAATATCCTCCACGTAAGGTTTGAGGCCGTTGGCTGGAGAGGAGCTGATGACTTCTTTCAGAGAGTGCAGCAAGAGGTACTGTCTCTTGGGCTGGCTTCCAATCTCTTTCAGCATGAAGGGAAGATACTCCTTAAGATTCCCAACGCTGATGTTCCCCAACGCGTAAGAAGCAGCAGATTTCACCTCTTCGCTGGGGGAAGTGAATGCTTCCAGGATGACTGTTTTGAGCTCTCTCTGAGCACTGAGGTTTGTGGTGCGACCCATCTCTGCCAGTGAAAGGAAAGCTAGCACTTTAACAGCAGAGCTGGACTTGGGGTTTTTTACATCCTGGATAAACTGGTTCACCATCGCAGGGGCTTCCTTTGGGCAGGCTGAGGAAAGGGCTGCCACGCACTTTGCAACAGAGTAATACGCCTGTTTGTGTAACGTCACTGATGCCCCAGCTGAACCTGAGGAGTAAATAGGCGCAGTCAGCTGCTTCATCAGCTCTGAGTAACCCATGGTGCCTGTCTTCGTCAGAACCAGAGCCTGGAAGAAGTCTATGATGGCCTTCAGCGCCCCTCCTTGAAGCAAAGGCGAGTGGACAAGCTGAAAGATTTCAGCAAGAACTGAACCGCTGATCTTGGAAATGCAGGATGGATAAACCTTAGCCAAAGTAGTAAGGAACATGATAGCCACCTGGGAAACATGCATGTCATTCTCAGTAATTAAAGCGGGGACCTCTGTTAGGACAGACTCTATCATGGCAGGCTTGAGGCTGTCACTGTAGTTCTTCACCAGGATGTCCAGAGCAGTCAGAGTGCTCAGTTTCAAGGCACGCTGATTCTTTCTCAAGAAGGAAGCTAGAATGGGGAAACCTTCCCCTAAAATGGGTCTCAAATCTATTTTAAGTGGAGAACTAGCAATTAAGGTTAATGCTTTGACTGTTGTCAATCTGGTGATTTCATTTTTGAGCCTCTCCAGAAATATCTTCAAGGTTGGCTGGAGATCAGTGCTTAAATGGTCTCCCAGATTGTAAATAATTTGTCCCATGCAGGAGATAGCACGCTCTTTCACCTCCTGGTCGATGTCAGCTGCCTTCAGTCGCTTCAGAGTACCAGGGAAAAGGTCCTTCACGTAGGGCTTAGCATCAAAAGTGCAAGATCTGTCCAAAGGCCTGATAACTTTCACAAGTTGCTGAGTAACCAGCAGAGCTTCTGAAGTGATCTTATAAAAGGGGTCTCCAATACAGGTCACAACAGGAGGTAACAGGCTTTTGATATGAGGATGAAATACCTCCGGCTGGTGGTTGCAAAGAAGAACATGAAGGAAAGACAGCGTATCAATCCTCATGTTGGAGGAGCTGGATTTATCGGCCAAGGAGAAAACAATACCTGTGCAAAGAGACAAGAATGACTGCTGTCTTATTGTATCAAGTGGTTTTTATCACACCCCCCTCAAAGAAGGACACAAGTGGAATCAGTTTTCTTTCTTTCCTCTCCCCACCCAAAAGATACATGCCATTAAAGAGAGCTGCTCTCCTTGCTGTCTTTCTGCTTCCCAGTAAGCGACAATTCAGACAGAACTGGTCTTTGTAGCCATCCTGGATGGATGGCTACAAAAACTTTCAAAAAATTTAATTCAAAAAGTCATCCCAGGCTGAGACGAGAAGGGATGGTTAGTCAAGTGTGAGTAAATATGACAAAATGACATGAAATTAAGACTGGGAAAGCCTAGTCTCAACAACAGGCACTCCAGGCAGCAGGAATGGCCCTTCATGAGTTTTTCCTTCATCCCTCTGTCAGAAGTCTTAAAAACCAAACCAAACCAAACCAAACCAGGGGCTCTATGTTTATCTAGTTTTACAGCTTCTGTTAGTATTGCTTGGACCATAACTGCGGACCATTAAGGATGGACTGCCTTTGCAGAAGGGAGATACTTCAAAGTCCAGTTTCTGTGGCACATATTTGTTTCCCAGAAGACTTAATGAGAAATATTTACAACAACTGCTACCCCTGAAGTCATGTCTAACTCTTGGTTTGAATGCTTTTTTCCAATCTATTAATTCATAAGAGCCCCAGGGACAATCACAGGAGACTTTTTTTATATTTATTATATGGTCATGCCAAAATCAAAGGCAGGATCTTAGCTTTATGAGCCTCTCAGCAGTGGGATGCTTCATGCGCCTATAGTCAGGAAGGCTCAGAGAAAAGTGTGGCAGTGCAAATTAACTACTCAGTCAGTACGAATAATTTTTTAAAATGCCACTGCATTTTGTGAAAGGAAATGTCACTCCTGTTACTGATCTCAGCAGGTTAACAGCATAATTACAACTAGTTTCAAAGGAGGCTGGAATAGGCCCTCCTAAAAGCATCTCTTCAGGGGACTGTGGAAATGAACTTGATGTTCTTATCCTGGCTTTCAGTGGTAGACAGAAGCCAGAATTGATCTGGGAGCACATCAGCACAGAGCAGAACTTGATGTGTATGTCCTGACACTCAGCAGAGTAATATACAGGAATAAAACTGGAACACATGGGCAAGGAGCACATGTGTTAGGAATGGATTGAGCCAACCCTGCTCCTTCACCCACAAACCACGGAGAAGTTTACCAGGGACGAGTGCAGGGATGTGATCTGCCAGGCAACCGGGAAGAACATTGGCCAATTCTGTCAGGAGGCTGAAACATCCCTGTCTTGATTTGATGCTCTTATCTTTGAGCTGCTTGTGCAAGGCCTTGACAATCTTGGGGACCTGCAGTTTGGAAAAGAAGACCAGAAAGAAACACATCACTCATCACAGCTTCCAGGGCACAGAGCTATGCTACCCAAGCAGCCTGCTCAGCTGAGCCAGAGGCACTAACAGCACAGCAAGAGAACTAACGGGACAGCAAGAAACAGTTCACTTCTTCACCAGAGGAGAACAGACTTGGTATAGATTACAAGACAGTGCACATGAAGAAAAGATACATGAAGAGTAGAGTGGGAGGGGATGTTATTCTTCTTTTCCATATTCTGTAAACAGACCCCTAAGCAGCCCTTCCTGAAGTTGGTGTTATCCCCTAACACAGAAGCTTAAAGAAACACAACAAAATGACCAGACCAGGACACAATGCTAAAGGAGCTTAGAGTTTTACGATACCTTCCTGGACTGCTTTGTTTAAGGATCTAGCCCCATCAGTACACTTAAACTTGGACACCCTGCCAGTGTTTCGGTGAAATCAAAAAAACAAATCACAGGGCTGAGGTGCAAGTTATTTAAATAAATATCTGATACATGTAAGATGATCAATCAGTGATGTAATTACATTTTGGCATGCATTTTAAACCTCCTGCTTCAAGGACTCACCAGTCAGTAGTAGCACCAGCCAGAAAAAGCTGCTCTCACAGTCATGCTATTCTATAACAACACAGTTATTTCCAACTTCTTTTTTGTCTTCTAAAACGGCATGTGTGGACCACCACATTAACAAGGATCCTGGGCTAGGCAGAGTCCTGATCAGCATGTGTGGCTAAATTATTCTGACTGTAATTACTCTAGCATATTTCTGAATTAAAGCAGTGCATGAGAAAAATTGCTTCCACTATTGTTTGTTTGATCAGCAGTAATGTCCAGACCGTGTGCAGAGAACCACAGCAAGCTACGCTGGAAGCCACTGGCTATTCTCCCGTAACAAACTGAGTTGCATGCTTTCTTACACCTACTGACCAGATCCAAGCCTTACTGAGCTTCCAGTGGCTTACACAATTTATTCAGTGAGTTTCCTGAGCAGCAGCTGGAGTAACTGTAAGGCAACAGACTGACACTTCACCCAAAGGCTAACCTGTCTCACAGGCAGTCTGCAAACACGTGCCAGAGGCTAGTGGAGGCAGGCAATGCAGGTTATACCTCAGTGCTCCCACACTGGCTCAGCGCTCTCTCCCCAGTAGTGGCAGGAGACAAACGGTACACGGTCAGCCCTCGGGATTTGGTCCTCTCTGGTTGCGTGCCCACGGGCTCCCTTCAGCTAGCTATGTTCTCAGGCTTAACTACTAGGTGTATTCATCGGTGGCATGGTGCCTACTGCTCTTCATTGCTTTCTGATTTAATCCAGCTCGGCACCCTCTCACCCACCTGGTTCTGTAGCATTGTCAGGGGAACGTCATCTTTGCCAGAGGTGTCTGAAGCATGCAGCCAGCTCTGGATGGGCAGCGTTTGCTTTAGCAAGGAGATATAAGTGCCGAAGATGTCAGCTTTGACATTCTCCTCCCTCTCTTTAAATCTGCTGATCAAGACCGGGGAGAGGGTTTTGTAGAAGTCCTGCAGGAGATCATGCCTGCTGCTTACAATGGCCTCCAGGCACTTCGCTGCAGACCTGCGGACTTTCCAGCTGATGTCATCATCGTCGCTGTACTCATCATCACTTTCTGGAAAGAAGACAAGGGAAAACAAGGTGCATCATTATGAGAAAACTGGAGCTAGAGGATCACTTGATCTTCAGAGCTTCTCTCTCCAGCTGACCAAACAGATGCCAGTAACTCACACGTATCTGGGAACATGAAGTTGTCCAGAATAGCCTGTCCCTGCAGACATTATTACCAGCCAGGCTGTGTAATACCAACCCTGTGTCAGATTCTTCTGTTCCAAGTAAGAGCTGACGGAGAATAAACCTTAATGTTAATACTCTTCCTGGCCACTTCAGCTCAGGCATCAAGGCTTTTGGTTTGAAGGGAGAATGAAATTCCCAGATTTTAAAGCCAGAAATATGTAAATATTTGTCTTAGCAATTCCTGAATGGCACAAAACAGCGTAACAATTTACTATGTTATTGGCAGAACATTTAACATATTCTCCAGGAAGCCAGCCAGGATCTTACCCCAATTAGTATGAAAGTAAACAAAAATGCCTGTCTTCCAAGGAACTTGTTCTAACTTTTGCTCTTAGCTGCCACACTATACGCAGCTATAAACAGAGACGTTATGAAATGTTGTCTGTAGCTAACATTAAAGGTACCCCTCCTATCTGACCAAGGCTCCACATCCACCTCAAAGTAAACTAGCCTACTAGAGCTAAACTATGAGGACAGACAGGAATCCATCTTACAGCTGCATTCAAACGCTTGGTGCCACCACCTGAAGTTTGGACAAGCCAGAAAACAGGCAAGAACAACGTTCACACCTCCCCTTGAAGAACGACCCACGTGTATCAAGTCAACTGCTTGCAGCAGGGGTCCGAGGTCTGCGTGGCAGACTGCAAGCAGCACCAGCACCTTTGAGAGCACAAGGGAGCATTTCCAACAATCAGGATGGCAGAGCAGCTGCTCCTCAGGATTTCCAGGCGTTATGCCTGGGTACTTGCTGGATGTGCTCTAAGAAACTCCTGCAGTCAGCGGGCACAGGAAAAACAGTGCTTCCTTGGTCTAGCTCCCCACTAAGCTAGTTCAGAGTTCAAATTTCAGTGTTTTCACTGCCACCTAAGGCAGGCAGAGATCTGAGGACCTTTTCAGAAAAAAATAAAACTAACAAACTCAGAATTACTGCTGGAACTTCACACGTACAGATATATTATTACCATGGATAATTTAAAATAACCCATTTAGAAGAAATGAAAAGATTGAAGCAGATCTGAAAAGTAACATCACAGAGGGTGAGAAAGCAGGAAGGGGAGAAATGTTAACCCAGTGTTCTTCTGAGCACAGTCATCCTCACAAGCAGGCACCTTGCTCTTCATCCTCCCCATTTTCAGTTTCCATCATCTCTTCCTCTTCCTCCTCCTCATTATCATAGTTGTAGTTTGGGTCAAAGGTGATGTACTTCAAACATAACCCCATCACATTAGGGATGTGAGGGTCAATTTCCTTTGGGCACCTATCATGACAAATAAAAATCCTAACAGTTAATAAATTAAAGACTAAGCTATTTGAAATATCTAAATAATATCATTAATCTCAAAAGAATCCCAAAATGTTTCACAGACTATATGAACATTTTGTTAACATCCGTTAAACCAGAGCTGCTCCTTCCTGCTGTGCACGAAGCAAGACATATTACCCTGGAGAGGATGCAATGATTTCTATAAGGGAAAAAAATAAATAAATTGCCTTCACCACCTAGTTGAATCCTCCCTTCATGGGAGAAAAACCTCAGCAGCTCTGTTGGGCTCCTTTTCCAAGACAAGCAGTAAACATCTGATGAAACAGGAGAGCTGCAGCTCAGCAGCTTTTCTGCCTCTGCCCCCTTCCTGCCTCCCACTCCCTCCACGCACCCAGAACGAGGCAGTTCCCTCTTGCTGAGGAATCCTCCAAGGACAAGGAAAACTCCCACTGCTGCAAAACCAATACAGAAACACACTCTCACATGTTGAGGTAAAATAGCTCATAACTCAAGCCCAACTCTGCATGTGAAGAAGAGATTTCATTTGTGAACCATCCTTCCCAACAGGAATGCATGTAGGAAAGTACTCAACCCTGGATGCCAAACATATAGATATTTACACCAGGAAGATACTGATGCACAGGATGGTGCACGGTTGTTTCTCAAGGGCACTCACCTTCTCACGAAAGACTCGAAGGCCTGAAAGCAGTACTCTCTCAGCTCATCATCTTCCACGTTACAGTACTGAACAATCAGAGGAATTATCTTCTCCAGATGTTCTCCTGGGAAAGATAAAGCAAGCAGCAGTGAAAAATCATCCCAGCCTTCACTCACCTGAGCAGCTAACAACTCAGCCTCCTGCCGCTTCCTTCGTGTGCCTGTCGGAGCATTCCTCCCCTGAACCACATGGGCAAGGAGTGAGCAGCCAACCAAAGACCAGCCTTGCAGAGATTTTCAGCAGACAACCCCTGCCGCCTGTCTTTGACCCCTTGTTGGCATTTCAGTCATGGAAAAAGCTGTGATTAGAGATCTTCTAGGACCTAATCTCAGCTCTGGCAGATGTTTTAGACAAGTAATACAATACGCTGCCCTCCATTTCTCCTCTCGTTTGAAGTGGGGTGAATCCAGTGACCTAATTCACAGAGGTGTTAATTCAGACCAGGGAAGTGCTGCGAGACCTTGAGGTGACACCACTACAGAAGGGCAGCCAGAGAATTACTCTGGTGTCCCTTCCCTTCCAAGTGGAGATCAGAGAGCCAGGTCAGGACCACAGAGGGAACAGCAAAGGACAAGCCACCAATACGTTAGGAACGGAGCGAGCACACTTCTTTTACCAGTAAAAGGAGCTGCTCTAAAATGCATGCACATTTCCCAGCGCCATTTCAAGCTACTCATCCTACCTATGCGGTGTCCAGCCTGCCTACTGATGCCAGCAACACATTGAATGTACGTCCTGGTAGTAGAAGTAGACTCATTCTTCTTCAGCTCGGCAAGCAGATGCTCTGTGAGCTCTGAGAAGATGTTTCCACTGCAGGTCAAGACAAGGTGACCCAAGGCAATGATGGCCCTTTTACGTACTGCCAGCCTGGGGCTTGTCAGCTGGGGTAGGAGGCAGTTCAGGATGGAGGAATGGAAAGAGTAGAGTGCTCCCCCGAGTCTGCAAACAGAAAAAGGCAGAAGCTGAAAGTCAAAGCCTCAGAGAAAAAGCCCTCTTGCCAGCAAAAAATGTAAAAATCCTTCAGCTATGAAGACTTCACACATGTTGTGGGGAGGGAGAGGAAAAGGGTGGGTTTGGCAATTTGGTATGAACACTGACTTGTTCTGTAAAACACAGGGAGAAGTTGTTTGTTTCTGTCATGGAGGAGTTTGATTTTGACTGTGTCCTTCTGGGTGACCTGGAGGTTTGTCCATAATTTCCTGCATGCAGCTGACATATGACACTGTCACTCTGACTTATGTTACAAAAGAAAGAGGCAGCCAGGAAAAGTATGTGTGATCAGCTCACAGGGCTAAAATAAACTTCCCTGCTTGCCTCTCTCCCTCCCTAGATTTGTTTGAAACTCAGCCTCTGTGGGATCCATCACCAATGTTACTGCTATTCCCAAGCACGGAAAGGCTCAGCATGTCATGTCTCATCCCTGCTGGGGAATCTGCTCTGCTGAGATATTCCCCAGTGGGAGCCAACCCAAATCCTTTATTTTTAAGTCCTCGTAGTAGGATTAGGGAAATACAGAAATCAAAAGCAAACACATACATGCAGCCCCCTGCTGGACATAGCTGCCAGAAGGAAATCCTTTGGTACCTGCTCAGCATATCTGACAGGATGTCAAGGGCCTCCAGCTGCACAGATACATCCTCCTGCTTGCCAATGGCTCCTGTCAGCTGGGCTGTGATCTTTTTGCACACATTTGCTGTCATGGTGGAACCTACAGAGAGACATATTTCCCCACTGTCAGTTAAAAAGAAGTCTTTTTACTGCTAAGAACCATTCAATCCCTCCTACATTAAAAGAAGAAATCACCACTGGGAGACCTAACCAGAAGGGTAGTCAACTAGCTTTTGTCTGAGATGGTGGCTATACACTGCAACAGTGAAGTACCTCCCCCTGCAGTATGATGCTTTAACTATTTGAAAGAAGCTTCTCTTCTCGGAGAGTGTCTTTTACCCTAAAATGCTCTGGCTATCTCACAGGCAGCTCCCAAGCCCATGCAATGCAGGGAGCAGAGCTGGGTGGGAAGCTTCTGGCATGTTTTCTCCCATTTTTCCCTTAAAAATGGTCAGTTTCAACAAATCAAGGTTTTCTTGATAGGAAGAGCAGTCTTGACAGAAACTATCTCTCAGCTCCATAATGAAATTTAAGGGTAGAACTAGATAAATATGTCTCAAAATAATATATAATCCAGGTTCAAGAACATGTTGAGATTACAACTGCAGTCTAGAACCTCAATCTCCTACAGTCCAGAACAATGCCTAGATACCAGTTTAGCCTTCATACTGGGCTGTGCCTGTCTCAACACTGATTTTTGTTGTAGTTTTTTTCCCAGTTGGTTCAGTACAAAGCATAAGCAGCTTCAAATTCCAGAAAACTTTAAAAGGAAGGGACAATTGCTTCCCATGCCATTCTGAACAGCCTCCATGATGCAACAGAGACAAAGCATAAGTGGAACATCCTAGGACCATCATTAACTGCTGTACAACACTGAGAAAGGAGCCTGCTTCAGGCACACGGTGTTTCTGGGACTACTATTTCAAACCTTCCCTCCGCTCCAGACAGCACCACAGCAACAGCAACCACACAGAGTGGGGCTTAGGGTGAAGAAAGCACAGGGGGAGATGTCCAACCTCTCCATTTTGCAGCAAACCCACACTGCTTTTGCTGCCTTCTGCCCACACAGTGTCAATCCCAACCCTTAAGGAGATGACTTATCTGTTGCTACCCTAAACCAGTTCCAGTTCATGTGAAGTATGTTAAATAAAGAATTCTGAAAGGATGGCTCGCAAGAGCTTAGGATTTTGCACAAACTGAGAGGCGCGTTCAGCAAGTATTTGCATAATAATTCTAGTTCTCCTCCCAAACTAAAATCCAGCAGCCTGGCAGCACTGCCACAGCCACCTGCCATGAAGGCACAACGGATACATGAGATGGCTGCAGAGGAAACTTAAATCTCTGGGAGCCTCAGGTATCTCCCGAATAGCTGCTGCATTTTGGGGTTACATAGTTCCAAAAGCAGGAGAAGCAGCCAGGGTAGCTGTGGCAGTCGGAAGACGCAGTCCAGCCAGGCTGCAAACAGGAGGTGGTGCGGTGCTTGCACTGCTGAGATCACAGAGGGTAGTGGCATTGCTGACAGAGACCAACAGCACTGCCAGACTGCCCGAAGAGCAGTATCTTGGCGCACACTGAATGCTTTAAGATTGCCGTGAACAGCAACGGATTTCTCCAAGAAGTCAGATGCAGTTTCAGACTTAAGTATCCTCAGGGCGATCAGCTCAAGTTTTCATTTCATACCATCTTTAATCACATTGGTGTCTCAGCTTCTACTATGTCCCCTCCTTAATTCATCAGTTGTCCTCTAGCAGGTGAATAAGGAACCTGTAACTTTTAGGCTCTGAACTACACATTTTCCTCTGTGTCCCAAAGGCTGAGATTCCCTATTGCCTCCACCTGACAAACAGGGACAGACATTTTACCTGTAGAAGCTGGTGGCAGTTCGGAGATGACCGTTTTCAGACCAATGCTGGAGATATCCCGCAGCTGTTCCTTGTCCGATAACATGTTTGCACACAGCGTATCCACAATGGTTTCCACCTGGTACTCCTTCACTTTGCCAACCAGAGGGCCCAGACTGCAGGAGGAGAAGCCCGTCAGAATGAGGAGGAAGAGGGATGCCTTCCACCATCAGAAGGGATGCTCAGGCTCACTCCTCCTCAAAGGCAGCTCAGCCTCAAGTGCAAATACTACCAAACATCAGTATTGAGTACCAATATCCTGAGGCACATGTTGCGTCCCCAGATTTATGTAACCTGCATTGTTGCCTCAGTTAACTCTGTATCAGTCTTCGGCGGATTTTAGATCAGATTTGTAGGAGGACATTTCACATCAACTACTGCAAACACGAGGCCAGTTAAGATCTTACTGGACGCAGCAGCTCAGAAATTATGAGGTGATGAATTTCAATCAAAGCAGCCATGTTACAGAGAGTAATGGTAAAATCTACAGTCAGGTTTTGCAAAAAAAACAAAACCAACCCAACCATCAAAAAATGACTTTCAGGAGGAAATGCCAAACGGATTTTCACAAGCAATTAGCTACCTATTGCCCTCTGTCCTGTGTGTGAAAACCTCTACTTGAGCCAAGGCTCAGAATTACAACAGAGGGAAGACCGCTCCCTTTCCCCTGCACTTTTTAAAAATTATTATTATTAGAAAAACTTTCTGTTAACAACCTGTGTTTCCTGCTGGTAAGTTTGTATTCAAATTTGTGCATAGAGTGTTTGTCAGCATTTGTTTGCAACTATTTATTTTTGTATCTTAACAAGGTCATTAGCTAAAATGTAAAACATTATCTGTATTTCAGCAAGTCACAAGTTATGGCTTTCCCTCCCTAACCGGCTGCACTTAACTCTTTGAATTAAGCTAATGAATTCAAAATGCATTTGTTTCCTGTGAATATTCTGTACCCCTTACTAAGAAATTGCTGTTTCACAGACAGCAAATCTGGTTGCTAGAATTTTCAAGAGGAGCAAACACTGATGAGCGGAAACATCATACTGCATAGAAAACGCCACCTTCTTGTTTTAGTGAACATCCACAGAAAACTCTTTGAGCCCAATTTCAGTCCTAACAACATGTCACTCTTCTACAGGTTGAGTGAGCTTGCCCACGGCTCCATGACCCACCAGTGGTGGAGATCCATGCCCAAGCCCCCGTGGCCATGCCACCCCTCCTCTCCCACTGAATGGTCTGTCCAGATGAAGAACTGGGGCCCTAGCTTGCAGATTAACACCACCAGGTAATTCTTCATTCATAAATTACTTTGGAAGGATTTGGGCGTGAACAGAGACTCTTGAAAGATGCTACAGGTACTTCTCTATTTCCCGTGAGCCGATACCACCTTGCAGAGAAGAAGCTACTTGCTGTAGCAGTGATGTGGCTGTGCTCCAATTTCTGTGCCAGGTACAAAATGTTAGTCACTGCTTTCTTGCTCCCTTTATTGTGTGGACTAGTCAAAACTGAATGATTTGAACTGAATAATATAGATCTTTTCCTTTTGGTTCAAAAAACAATATGGAAATTGAACAGCTCCCTGTGACTCCTGTGCAGCACAGCCATTTTTCTAAGCAGGGTTCTAGAGTTTTAAAAAATACCATCATGCTGCTGTTCCAGAGCAAAAATATATTTAAATAACCAGTTCCTGAAGGTTTCACAGTTCTTTTTTTCCCCTCTCTCAGTAGGCTGTCCACATAGCCAGGTGAAAACAGAAAATGGAGTGAAGGAAAGGACTAATCTGCCTCTTTGGAGTTTTTTCTTTTTTCTACATGTTATACAGAAGAGAGGGACTAGAGGTTTTGGCTCTGTATGCTGCATAATGTTAGGGCACAGCCACTGATCCCTGGGGACTATCGTCAGCGCTACATGTCCATACAGCTCAAAAGGAAGGCTACCAGTTGCCGATGGAGTACAAAGAGAGACAGAGACACACACAGGGCTTTCAACATACTCTTCTTTCACTGACATTTACACACAGGAGAGGTTCTGCTCCTGACAGTCAGTGGTAAAAGTCCCTGACTTCAGTGGGAGCTGAACAGGACTGTCAAATAAACATCGGCCTTAATGACTTACACCTTCTTAACAGCTTGTATGAGAAGACATAGTGCTAGCACTCTAGAATGTTTATTGCTGAACACAGTTTATAAAATTGTTGTACAAAAATGCATTTTTCGTCTTCTTTTTCTCTCTTCCTTTTGGCCTAGTTTCAGTAATGCAAACTGTATGGAACACCTATGCACAGGTAGTTGTCTCCCTGCTGGCACACCACAATTACCCCAACAGCATTCTTAACAAACACTATAAGCACAGTGTTCCCCAGAGTACACAAAACAAACTCACATGCAGCCTGTTCTATATAAGACTATTCCTAAATTCAACAATGGGGATAATAATAGCTGTTTAGAGTCTGAGTAGCTAGTCTGAAATACGAGAATTAGAGAAGAAATACTAAAGAATAAGACTTTGTGCAAGTAGTGTTCAGTCTTACACCTCAACATGCAGAAAAAAACCAATGCTTATCCCTATTTTACAGGCAGGGACACTGAGGCACAGAGAAGCTAAGGAACTCATCTAAATTGAAAATAAAAATAAAAATCACAGATCCAGAAGCAGGGCAAGTTTTTACATAGATTTCAAATTTATGAGTTTTTTGTGTGTGAAGTGTGATTTCAGCATTCCTCTGAAGAAATAAGATCATAGTTTTAGATGACAAAATCAAATGCAAGACCTTGCAGCAGTTTCCTAACTCACACCTGAATCCTGATATGGGCTGCAAAAATCCACACTTGGGCCTAATCCAACTGCCAGTGTCCTTCAAACCATCACATTTCTCCTTCTCAGAGAACCTTGCCGACTGACTGGACATGAACTGTTATAGGTACCTCCTTCAGTAGGAGAAGGAAATATTACCGGTTCCATTTTGAGGCCTTCTCATTTTCACATTCTGGATGAATTAGAGACTGTAGTGAGTATGGACTTACTGCTAATGCAACCATAGATAAACAGCCAAAGAAATTTTTACTCTGTTCAGTGCTCAAAAATTTTGCTTTAAAAAATGGAATAAACAAACTCAAAGCAGGCAGAGACAGAAACAGGGCCAGAAAAAGTCAGGACAGTGGGAATCAAAAATAAAGGGCCGAAGGTCACAGGGAAAGTACTGGGATAGAAGCAGTATATGGTTAAAAAGAAGGGAGTATGAATAAGATCCACAGTAGGAAAAAATACAGGAACCCAAAGTTGTCTTTAAATGGCCCACCTGTCTGGAGCCCTGTGCGTGAGCTGACCCATTCAATTTCATTTCTAGAATGAACACTCCCATTTAGACATGCTGGGGGAAAGAGACAGGAAAGAACATGTCAGCAGTAGGATCACTTCATCAGATGATGCAGTAATAAAGGAACCTTCTGCCTTTTTAATTGGGATTTAAAAAAATAATGAAACTGAAAGGCAAAGCAACAGCACAAGCTACACTTGGGAGTCAAAGCAGGGAAAAAACCCATGTACATTATAAACTTTAATGAAAACACCCTCGACAAGCAGGATTAGGACCTGAAATTCAAATGCCACTTTTGAAGGGCTATACATGTTTAGTACCATCTCTGTCAAAGACAGGACCACTGGGAAATTCAGCACTGGATTTCAAAGCCCGAGGAAGGAGAGGAACTTGATGACCAAAATTTTTAACTGGGCTTCTCTCTGAAGAAATCAAATCTTAGGCACGCCACTTTTAATATGGTAAGACTCATAATATAAACACTGAGCTGCTCCCCAAATCACCCATTGTTTCTACAAAGCTAACTGTATGCTCACCCTTTCCAAGTATAAAGACAGAAAGAAACTGCTGTGCCTGGCATGAGAGGGAAAGCCCCTACAAAGGGAGGTTTGAGTAAGGTGCCAATGCTGCAGGGCCAGGCTCCACTCCAACGCACTCTCTGCGGTCTGTGGCAGCTTTATTATTGCCAAGGAACATGGTAATTACGGCAGAGGCTCTTACCACTTGACAGCGAGGTTCTGTACTTCCCCATTTTTGTCCTCCAGCAATTTCAAAAGCATTTTCACGACTTTCTTCTCGCTGTCTTCATCTAGTTTTATTGAATCTTTCTGCAGTTCCATCATCAGGTCGTTGGTGGCCATAAACCTGAAAGAACATATAGTGAAAGTGGATTGGCTGATATACAGACACAAATGCACTTCCTTCACATCACTCTGGACAATTAGTGCTTGTATGAAAACACACTTTCAAACAGTGACTTACGACCCTCTACACTCTCCTGAAAAACAAGGTGCAAAGCATTATTACTATCTTACAAGTGGAAAGCTCAGGCAGAGGTAGCTGGTGAAAAGGCTTTAGCTAAGGCATCTGTGAAAATGAGAAATACACGTTTTCTCCTCTCCTTAAAATATGTAACAGGCATAGGGTAAACTAAAACTCTAAAACTGGCCATCAAGCCTGTGTATTTTTTCTCAGTTGCTAAATCAAGATGGTTAACTATGCTAGAAAAAATCACGGTGGTTTTTTTTTTTTTCCCACCCATTGACCGGCCTAGCAGAACCAGTCTAGGGTCTAAGAATGCACCTGGCTCTGTTTCCTCTGTCTTATTTAGCACTGATAGTATGATCCCACACATGGAGAAATCCCACCAAGCTAAAAAATGAAAAATAGTGAAGTCATGACTCGAGACAAACTATACCTCATAAGTTCCCTAGGCTATATTTAGATTGCTATGAGCAAATCCAAGCAAGTATTTACCATTCCAGCTTAGAAGGAAAACAAACTCCAGCTGACTGTTAAGTCAATAAAACTTTCTAACAGGGACAATGTCAAAACGTATATTGAGAAGTTTTGGGAAGTATCTATTTTCCTGGGAGCAGGAAACATAAAAGGTGCTAGTATAGAAGTCTGAGGTTCTGAGAGATCTAAGTGTGGTTATCACATATTAGCTGCTTTCTAATGTTAGCCCCAGCACAGGGATGGATATCTAAAAGGAACCACAGAGAAGTTCTTCCCTCTCCAAACGACACCTCCATTTTAAATTAGGCTCTGATGTAATTCATTCAGCATGTAAGAGCCCTCATGCACCAGGGGAACATTTGTGTCTTCAATCTGCAAGCCCATTCTTAAGTAGCAACTAGGTATGTCTGGAACAAGGGACTGCTGTAGTGTTAGACAGCCAGCCTGAAATCCAAAATGAGAAAAACAGAGGGACTCTGCCCTATAATGTTAACAACACGCAATTTATTTTTGATTCCGCAAGAGCTATTCAGCTGCACTTGGAGTTCAATGTCTGCACAGAACAAGCATGACCAATTATGGCCACAGGCTGAGCAGAGTCTTCCGCGGCAACACATCCAGCTGTTGACTCGCTACCTGCTGCCATCCTGCCCACAGGACCTTGGAAACTAGCACATGGATCCACTTATGAGAGGGAAGCACGTGCAACCTGGTACTATAGCTGGTTGGGCAACTGAAGACAGACAACAGGCTCATGTTTGACCGTGTGCTGGGAGGAAATGGCCCTGGAATACCTCTGTAACATGACACATGCCCTGTGTTGGGCACATCTTGTTTGCAGTATTAACCGTATATTCTTTGAACGAACTGTTTGTGCAACTACTCCATCTCACGACTTCTTTTTAACATCAGAAAAACAGCAGCAGCCTCTGCAAAAATCAACCTACTTTTAGGATATTACTAACCCCTCTCTTCTAAAAGACCTCAAAATACCAGGTCTGGCACAAATGTTACCTTCCAGGTCGATACTGAGAGAACAATATGCTCATGGGTGAAATCTTTCATACTTGTTAGTTTTAACAATTTCTTACAGAGTGCCTTGAGCGTCAAGCCACTGGCCCCAACCCTAAAAAGATGTCATTTTTTTTCTGCTGACATAAGAGAACAGAAGAATCGTAGTCCTGTTACGGAGGCGTATTTTCCCATTGCACAGAAATAGTTCTTAAAGCAACCTGAGCCCAGCCAATATCTGCAGCATCCACCACCCGGGTGACACGGCTGCTCCGACTGGTGCCTCTCAGCCTTTTTAATGCACTGACCATCTAACCTTCTAGCGGAAAAACAAGCTAAGAATCATTTCAGCATTTTTGCTATGATGTTCTTCATTTGCAAAACAAGTCAGAATTTAAAGTCTAGCTGTCAAGACTTTTATCCCCCCTTCCACTTTGCTCGTTCACTCCCATTACGCAGCAATCTAGCCAAGGGAAGGGAACGTCGTTGGTTTCTCTACGCCCCCCCCCTCAGCCAGAAGAACACAGCCGGCTTGAAATACTGTAAATAAAACTGATTAATCCCTCGGATACAGCTGCACACCTGCAGCTGGATTTCACCCGCCAGCGGGCTCGGGGGCCCGGTGCCTGCGCCTTTCGCAGAGGGTCCCCCGGCGGGACGGGACCCGCGAAGGGACCCCC
>JANZLQ010000037.1:24160603-24178723 GCA_026212715.1 Elanus axillaris | reverse complement strand
TCCCCCGGCGCCGGCCGGGGAGCCCCGGCGTGCCGCGCCCGTCCCGGGGCTGGTGGCTGCGGCGCCGGGCCCGAGAGACGGGCTGTCCGCCCCCGGCCGCGCCTTGGCGTTTCAGTCGCCAGGCTTTGGTGTGCGCTGTACTGGTTCTTGTTTCTTACCCCC
Organism: Elanus axillaris; assembly: GCA_026212715.1. Classification (NCBI taxonomy): domain Eukaryota; kingdom Metazoa; phylum Chordata; class Aves; order Accipitriformes; family Accipitridae; genus Elanus; species Elanus axillaris. The sequence goes on along the minus strand of JANZLQ010000037.1, from coordinate 24,178,561 downwards.
TCTCGCCCCGCAGGTCTCGGTAATTAACACCGTGGACACCTCTCACGAGGACATGATAGTAAGTGTGGCGGGGGGGCTGTTGGTCTTCAACGAAAACACCGCTCGGCTCTGCTGGCTGCGCTCTCTCTCCCCAGTCGTAACAGAACGTAACAGAACGACCTTACGGCACTTTCTCATGAGGGGTGCAGAGCATGAGGCATGTAGCTGTATAAAGCGATGCACATTGGGTATCAGATGGAGAATGCTGTCTGAAATCCTGGTATTTTACACTGTGTGGACAGGAAAACATAGCTACCGGGGCAGGGGGAAATGATTTAAAACTTCGACTTTCATGCCTAGGCTTGTTTCTGCTCTCTTCTATGAAACAGTATGTGTGCATAGACTAAATGGTATAGAGCTTCAGCAGGTGAAACTGATTTTCCTTTGTGTGGATGTTTCTGGGAGCAGACGTGTTAAGTACGGGTAGGAGGAAACATTTCAAAGTAATTTGTAGAAACAGGGAGCCCAGTTAGATAATGAAGTTTTAAACATAAATAAGAGGTGTCAGTGCTCTTACGCCCACTTTACGCATTAAGAAACAAAAATACGTAACTGGCCAAGTCTTTGTAGTCAGTGGCACCAATTTCCTGTCCTCTCCCAAAAGTGCTGTGCATTACTGCTCTGAATTCCCTAGATTACTTCTGCGTAATGTTTGTATAATGAATGAAAACAGCAATTGGGGAAATAAACAACTTAAGCAGCTTGTCTGCATTTTTGAGAAGCTATCCTTTTTAACCTGTCATGTTGGGACTCAGTCATCTGTTCATGCATCTTACAGCTACTTTTAAAATGTAGTAAGATCTGTTGCCAAAGCAGAACTCGTTTGTGCTGACAGCAGCTTTTCCGTCATCTTGCAGCACGATGCTCAGATGGACTACTATGGCACTCGGCTAGCGACCTGTTCTTCAGACAGATCCGTGAAAATCTTTGATGTTCGGAACGGAGGGCAAATCCTCATTGCAGACCTGAGAGGGTAAAGTGTCGTAAACAGGAGATTTTGATCTGTGGAAAACTTTAATATTTTGTTATTTGGTAACACAAGACGCATGGTAAATTCCTCCAAGGTAGTAATTATTCTGGCTGGTTGTTGTTAAACAACTCTTCAGAGCTGTGAGGGGGGACAAAGAGCCAGTTAGAAATAACGCTGGGACTTTTTAATTCATTAAATACTTCACACCTATAATTTTCAAGAAATAAACTCACAATCCTAATTGCTAATATAAGGATAAATGTTTGGAATTTTTTTTTATGGCAGTGGCTTTGTCTGACAGTCCTGTATGCTGTTTTTCATCTTGGCATTACTCATTCTTCATATCGCTGCATTGATCGCTTAAGAACACCAGTTTACAATGAGGAGGGCTGTGAAACAGCTGCAACTGGAATGGGTTTCTCTCAGCTTTTCCAAATAGCATTGTTTTTTGCAGGCATGAAGGTCCCGTGTGGCAGGTTGCCTGGGCTCATCCTATGTACGGAAATATCTTGGCTTCCTGTTCCTATGACAGGAAGGTTATTATCTGGAAGGAAGAAAATGGCACTTGGGAGAAGACATATGAGTACACAGGGCATGACTCCTCAGGTATGTGGGGTCTGGAGGTGGAAAGCGAGACTGGGGATGTGAGAGGATGCAGGTAAGATTGGAATAAATCTGTCAGTGTTAAGGAAGAAAGCCTCTATCAAACAGGGATAAACTAATGGAGAGACAGTAAATCTGTTCAGCATAAACAGAACATTTACATAAAGTCATGTTGATGGATAACCTCCTGTCCCGATTGATACGATATTTGTGTAGGAGTTGGTTTACAAATAAATCAGCTTGCAAATAAACAAGATAGTAGGGTACTGAATTCTTGAGGAAATATTGTATGTATCCACTACAGGAAGAAGAAAGGAGAAAGGTGGATTTTAGCATGCTGTGTTTTGTTTCACATTGTGTTTTGTTTAGATGATTGGTCCTTCTGCATGCAGATCTGAGAAGTCTCCAGCTTTGTTGTGTTACTGATTTAGTCTCTAAATACTGTGCCTGCCATTCAGCTTTTGTTCTAGAGACAGCAATACTTTCGCTGTTGTAGGGGACAGTCAGAGTTTTTAATTTCTCATTAAGAGTGCTCTTTTGGCGTTCTCATTCTCAAAGTTGCCAGAAATAAAGGCAGTTTTCTGTCATTCCGTAAACAATGTTAATTGACTGGCTTTGCTGAAATTCAGGGATGCTAAGACTCTTAGCTTTCAAAGCTGCTTGCTTTTAGCAACTGTTCTACTAACATTAATCAGTGAATTGGTTAGTTGATTTTAGGTAGTCACTGTGTTGTAATCCAGTCTGTCTCACCCTTCACAGTGAATTCTGTCTGCTGGGCACCACATGACTATGGACTGATCCTGGCCTGTGGGAGCTCTGATGGGGCCATTTCATTATTGAGCTACACGGGTGACGGGCAATGGGAAGTAAAAAAGATCAGCAATGCACATACGGTAAGTCTGTTCCTTTGGAGCAGCACAAAGTTGTTGAAGCTACAGATAAACACTGAGTTGATGCCTCAAAGAACTTGCATACTAGATAATCCAATGAAACGAGAAATACAATGAAATGATGTGAAAGCTTCTGGTCCGGAATCAAGAATAACTTGTTTTAGATTAATCCAGAGTAGGAAGGTACAATTTGTAGTCACTAAAATGAAGTGGAAAACAAGACATGTGAAGGTAACTAAACAGCACTGATAACACCTGTTTATAAAGCATTATTGTTAAACAGAGTGCTGGAAGTTTCCTGGTAAGAAATGGCTTTGGTACTAAGAATACTTGTGCAGACTGACTGTGAATAAACTGAAGCTGGAAAAACTGCAGGACTCGAGTATTTCCCAAGTAGTGGGGATTTTTGCTTAAGCAGAACTTCATAAGCTAATGGCAGTGGCTGTCAATAAAAGGAAATTGGGCTCTGGACCAAAGGTTCCTTCTGCTCCTGCATTCCTAAATCTTAGCATCTGCATACGTCTTGTGTCTTTTCAGTTTATATCTGCTTCACCATTTAAATATCCAAGATGATATTTGCACATTAAACAGTTACTTAGCTATCTAAGGCTTTCTGAATAAGTGCCTTACTGAGATCAGACTGTATCTGGGTTTCTTATTCATCCAATATTCGTCCAGTGTTGTGCAAGACTCCTGTTTTCCTAAGATGGCCTTATTACCCACCAATGGAGAGTATGCAGTAGGTGTCCTTTGCTCCCTCAGCAGCTTTTTATTTATTTATTTATTTAAAGAAGCAACTTCTAATAATGATATTTTTTCATTGAATAGATTGGATGTAATGCAGTTAGCTGGGCTCCTGCTGTTGTACCAGGAAGCCTTATAGAACAACCATCTGGTCAAAAACCAAACTACATCAAAAGATTTGCATCTGGTGGCTGTGACAACCTTGTCAAGATCTGGAAGTAAGTGCTCTGTTGCGAGACTTACAAAACCTGATACCTTTTTATGGTCTTTGAACGTCCCTGTTAGTATCTCAAGTAATATTTTCTGCATCTCTGTGCTTTCACCTTTGAATTACCATTTTAGAGAAGTGCTTTGAAAATGGAAGCAACTTAGTGATGTACAATCTCTCACATGGTTATAGCAATTTGTGTCAGCGCTGCTTCCATCTTGGAAAGTGGCTTTCCAATTGCCTTTGATTACCAGTGTCACTTGGACAACAGCAAATTTCTGTACAGTAACTGAAGATCAAATACTCATTGCCCATGCTGCTTTCTGTCCCCTGGAAGGGATTTTGTCAGTTGAAGCCATAGAGCTTTTTGGAGAAGAGCCGGGAACACTTGTGCGTTGTATTATCTGGATAAACCAGGAGTCTGAAAGCTACAAAACCGAAGCCTTCCAGAACAGGAGATGAGAAACGTGACTGGCTGCTGCTGCTGCCACCCTTCTAACTGTATAAATGTGTTTTCAGGGAGGAAGATGGTCAGTGGAAAGAAGAGCAGAAGCTGGAGGCTCATAGTGACTGGGTTCGAGATGTAGCCTGGGCTCCATCCATAGGTTTGCCAACAAGTACCATTGCTAGCTGCTCACAGGTGAGGCTTCTGTTGGAGTGACAGAGGCAGGCTCTCAATGCCCTTGCTTCCACTTCCTTCCTTCCCCTTTTCTCTAGTAAAGGAATAGTAAGGATAGAACTGCTGTAACAGGTCCTCTTGGCAGTGCTTTGCTATATCTGGGTCTGTGCATAAGAGCCTTTGATTCCTGTTCCTCTCAAACGCTGAAGCCCAACAGAAGCATTTCTGGACAAAGGTTTGTGTGTACCAAAGGTCTGTCTGTACTGAAGACGTATCTTTTGAAAATCATGAGCAGCATGGTCTCATTAGGAGGAAGACCTTCAAACTAATGTCGTATTTTAATGTCTCTGGATCAAATTCACTGCACTTCCTAAAGCTAAAAATACTGTTTTCTAATAAGTGGCATTCTTAATCAGCTCTGATATCCTCAACCTTCATATTGACTGTAGTGTTCTTGCTGCTCGTAATTCTGTAAATGGTTTTTTTCTATAGCAAGAAGACTACTCAGTAAGCTGCTAACTTGCTGTCGTGACTGGAAAACAAAATGTCATTCTGTGGAAAAAATTTCAGCTGATATATATGTATTTTGGGAGCTTTTCTCTGCTGTTTGCAAGTCACCTTTTGTATGTAGTTTTTCTCATCAGAGAGCTGTACTCCTATCTTGCTTTTAGCTATAGTAAGAGCAAAAATGTAAACACATCTAGGGTTCATGGCAGAGCTGTGATTTGGAAGTGTAGCTCTAAGTGCAATTAAGGTTGTTTTTTTTTCTGTGTTGTAACTAGTGGTCCAACCAACTTGGTCTGCTTACTTTTGTAGGATGGCAGAGTGTTTATCTGGACATGTGACGATGCCTCTGGAAATTCATGGTCACCAAAGTTGCTGCACAAGTTCAATGATGTTGTCTGGCATGTGAGTTGGTCCATTACTGCAAATATTCTTGCAGTGTCTGGAGGAGACAATAAAGTGAGTAGTGCTACCTTGGCTTTTACTCCTTTACTTCTGTATTTTCAGAAGAGATGAGATAGGCTATTGTCGCTTTTGTTTAAGAAAACTTGTATATTCTCCATTGCTGCAATGGTGACAGTTCTTCTTTTGACTTATCAAGAGGGGAGGAAGACCCTAATGTTTGGCGCACTGCTTTCTTAGTCCTTGCTGGAGCTTAGAAATGCAGGCTTAACTTTATTTTGTACGGTATTAACAGCAGAATTTACATACTCTCCCTGTACCACTGGATGATTATTCAGTATACAGCAACAACTAACTTGATACTTAGAACAACGCTGTAATGCTTGACTTCTCTAACTGTAGACTATCGCCAAACTAGTGATGTGATAGTTGCGAGGAAGTGGGAAACTGAGAATGTATTAAGGCTGAAACTTCTTCCTGGTCTGTTTTTGAGGTCACGCTATGGAAGGAATCAGTAGATGGACTGTGGGCATGTATCAGTGATGTCAACAAGGGCCAAGGAGGGGTGTCTGCCGTTACAGAGGGGCAGCAGAATGAGCAATGATGTATGAGTGAACGTTCCAGCTGCAACAAGTGATCACTATACCTGATTTGCAATGTTTCTTGAAGTGGATGAGAACTGATTTTATCTAAACTGGACACGAACATGGGAAACAATTATCCAATTTTATGAGCACTCTATAAATACTACTGGGCGGCTACAATATGTTGATAATCAGCCTTAATTGACATTCCCCTAAATTTAAGGTAAAGAGCATAGCGAAGTACTGTGCCTTACACTACTCCTTGATGCTGCAGAAGTGGTATCCTGCTTTTCTGGTTTAGGGATCATATTTAATTGGATATGCTGTGGTCAGACTTCAAGCATGTGAGCAGGAACAAGCACAGGCTGTCAAAGTGGTGAGGTGTGAACTCCTTGGTGCAAGGAGACAAATGCTCTGTCCCTTTAAAGGCCAGAACTTTGTTTCAAGTGAGGGGAAGGGGTGGTGAAGTTTTTGGCATTAGATGTGAGTGTGCTAGCTAGCCCTTCTGGTAGTAGTGAAGTGATGTGTAGATCTTCCTGAAAATAATGTGCTTGCATAGGTGAAAGTCTCTGTGCTTTCCTGAAGATGAAAAGGAGTAGTGGAATGCATATATCTTTTGCTTTACAATACTCTCAAACTTGGTTATTTAACCAACATCAATAAATCAAACCATAATTTGAAGTTTGGTTTGTTTTTTTTTAGCCACACTTCTGTACTGTACCTCAGGTTTTTTTTGTTGAGATACCAACAGAATAAAGTCCTATTGGTTAAAGCCTGGTGTGCTCTATTTAATAATCTTTTCCCAGGGGCCTTGTCAAGGCTGTCTACTGTCTACCTTCAGTCAAGCCACAGTCATGTCATCCTCCTGTCCATGGTATTAGCTTTGCAATAGCTGGGAAGGTATTAGTCCAGTAGAGACTAACACTGTATACAGTGTAAGAAAGAACAAAGTTTTGCCTTCAGTTAAACCTATGTGCCATTGCACTTGAGGCAAGTAGATTAGGCTCAAATAAACCACACTTCAGTATGCCTTTAGCTGAAAGCTGAAGTGCTCTTCCTCTCCTACAAGAGGGAAAGTACTTAACTAAAACGTCCCACTTTCTCTTTACTCTTCAGTTGCACTGAAGCAACACACGTGAACAATTCATAGCCCTCCTCCTTCCTCAAGGTAGCAGATCCTAGGCATGCTCTTTGGTTTGGCACAGTCAAGATAATATACCCCCTTTTCTACAGAAACAAACCTCATTTTATGATAGTTATCTATACTAACCAAATGTCCTAGTTGCTCTCACAGAAACACAAAGATAAATTTCTGTATACTAACAGAAGTATGCAACATTCCTGTTCTTGTTTAATGCACTGTAGCCTTACATCCAAAAACCAAATCAACTCATCTAGAACTTAGCATTACATTCAAATGGTTCTATTTCACATTATACAGCAAAGCACTATTTTCTTTCAAACAGTTTTCCATTTCTACTAAGATAATCGTAACTGCTAAGCTGAACAGGTAGCCTTTCATTCCCAGTACCATACCCACTTGTTCTTTGATACAGATTGCCTGGTCATCTATGAGGGGTTTGGGTTGGCTTTAACTGCTGAGGAAGCTTTACAAACTTGAAATCAAGCACATTAGGTCCAATGAAAAGGCTCAAAAATGAAGCCTTGTTCTTAGCTGGCTTTTACCACACTTCATTCTAAGAAAGAAGGGCACTAACTCCTTATGTACATAAGAGTTTTTTGCCTGTGGAGATATTGGCTTCCACAATTCACCATGTTAAAAGTTGTATTTTATGAGTTCTAATACTTCAAAATTCAAACATACTTGGAAGCAAGGCCCAGTTGAGCTTGTTACTTCTTTGTACTTAAGATGAAGTGTATTAAAATGGCTTCAAGTAATGATCAAATTATCCCCAACAATTACAACTGATAAGAGATTACTTAAAGCTTACACAGTTTATTCATTGTGAGTATAAGCATTAGGTAAAAGTTTTTCTTTCAGTTGCTCTTATGAATAAGCTTCATGGTTTTGGATCTCTAATCCCCTCCTTATACTTGGGGTCAGGATTGAGGAAAAGAAAGAGAGAAAAAGAATATACTCAACAGAATTTTCACACTGAAGAACTTAAAATTGTTACTCAGTCTGGTTAATGCCAGCATGGTCTCTCCTGTGCCCACAGTGCACCATAGTTCTCTTTCACTGTCTAGCCTGAGAAGAAAAGTTTGCATCTTGTGATGACTGAAAGGAGTTTCCACATAAGAAATGAAGTAAGTTCTAGCATACAGTCTGCATTGTTAAGTTTATGAAGTTTCTGGCATGTCTCATAGTGACAGACTGGTATCTAGACTGTCTTTAATGGCAAATGTAGTTACTTGAAACTTAGAAAGCAAACAAAACCCGCTGTTTTGTACAACAGCCTATCATCTAAATTCATACCCTACACTTCTGTTTTCCTCACTACTTGGAGTGCTGACAGGCCCTAATAGAGCAGAAGATGCTGATCCAAAGACCAAGCTCCTGGAAGCTACAGGGGACACATCTCCCTGTCGTGTTGGGAATCCAGAAACAGCTTGATTATGGGGCCGGCCCAGAACAAAACAGTATGTTATGAAAATGCAAGGGGCTTCTGCTTCCTTACTGTTTCTGGTAGGATCCAGCAGCTCTGCCTGCTTTCTTTGTGCTATTGCATGTTTTTATTAACAAACCCTCAGATAAAAGCCAAGATGAAGATTACCAGAGTTTCTTAACCTAGCTTTGTTGCTAGAGGGGTTTTTGATACATCACCTCCATTTGTTTCCAGCTCCCTTATCACAGTTACTAGCTTCCTCAGTTTTACCAATTCTGCTGATACCATACACATTTCAGAAGTGATTTTCCTTTAATATTTGGATCACAAATCTGATTTACAGCATGACTGCAGAAAATTTGAAATAATCAACCAGAAAGCTACAACATGAGACACAGAAAGAAGAAAACTCTTAAATCATGTTTGCATAAGAAAACAAAATGGAACCGCATCCCCAAATAAAACTAGTTTTCCAACTCCACAGATGTGCTAAATATACAGAGTCTTATTTGGCCAGAGCACAGTTAAGATGGTTATAAATGGCTCCAGGTTACATTTTCTCCAAGAGCAAATCTGATTTAACTAAATTCCTCCTCATCTTCCCACCTTTGCACATTTCCCATGCCTTCAATCATACTGCTGGAAGTTTGTGGGGCTGCAGTGCAAAATGTATCCTACAAATGCGCCATGTCATTCAAGTTAGAGTAGAATACAAGCAACAGAAGTTGCAAATTTGTCATCCTTCATGATAGATTCCTTCTTTTCTCTTACTCTTTCTCAAGTTAAAAAAAAATAAAGCCCAATTTCTCTCATGGGATTTTTTCTAGACCCTCAGCTATTGCTACTAATCTTCACTGAAGTTTTAAATATTTGTTAATCTTCCATTTTTAGAGTACGGGAAGCAAAGTTTCCTAGGTATCATTTTCAGTTTCAGTCTTCCAGCAAAAAACAACAAAGTCTGATAAAACAGAAGCTGGGAGAGAATACAGAAGAGAAGGAATGCACTTAAAGGCAAAAATGAGAAACATGGCTGTCACCACAGGTCAGGAATATAGCTCAACTTCTCCATTTCTGTTACACCACCTCAGTTAATAAAAAGAATTTCAGGCTTTTTTTTGAAAAATACATGCTACAGCTATTAATAAATTTTTAAAAATAACAATGTTAATGCCACAGGAAAAAAAGGAAACTCTCACTTCATTGCCTACACAATTTCATTATACTTAAAAGTAAGTGCAGCAACAGATCTATGCACTCTTGTTATCTTACAAGCAGGCCAAGTTTCCAAGGAATTTAAATACATATCAGATTGCATTTTCAGGAATACTGTAGCACAGAACAAATATTCCACTCAATATGTAAAGTGCTTCAGAACAGCTGTTTGGTGAAGCCATGAAGCTAACCAGTTAAAGTTTCAGAGCATTTTCAGCTTTTGCTGGTTTTCATGTGTAATCCCTCTCTGCTAAACTGTCTGTTCCAGTTACTAGATCTTAATTAAAGAAGAAAACACAGTAAGCAATAGTCTCTTTTGAACAGGATATTTTTACCTTTAGCATATCAAAATTATGTTTGCTTTATACATCCATCTTTAGAAATAATTTCAGGTCATTCAGGTCAGGAGAAATATTTTCACTGGATCTGGATTCAATTAAATAAAAGAGGTTGTAAAATATCTTTGATTTTTCAACCTATGTTTGCAGGTTTGACATCCTACCTCAGGAAGATAATCCTGTTTCTCAGAAGTACTCTGCTGGGAATTACTCTTTTCAGCATCCTCTAGACAGAAACTACTCTGGCTGGCTCTAGTTTTTTAAGCCCTGAGTATAAAAAAACACAGGTAAAAAAATTCAGAAAAGTACTTTCTCAAGATTATCCTCCTCTACAAGTCCTTAAACCCAATATCCTTTACGGTGTTCAGAGAAGCTTTTAGAAGACAGAGTTTCTGTTAGAGGAAGGTGTTATTCCAGAGAGAGCTTCTGTAACAAACCATTAGCATTGTATTTATGCTATGAGAATACGTATCTGATCTCATTCACTAAGAATTAATAATCTGAAAAAAGAATAGTTGAAGAAAAAGCATTCATTTAAATAATTTCCAAAGAAGATACCAACAAATTAACTGTAAGGTGCTTGTTCTTTAATAAACCCTTAAACCAAATACCTATTAAAGTGAATGCAGCAATAGTAGTACAATTATTATAGACCTACATGTCATACATACATAGGTGTATGATGCCTTTAGCTAATTTGCTGCATCTGTGTTAATTATAGGTTCTAATTTCCCCACTACAGAGTAGTTTGATTATGGAAAGAATATATAGATATTACTTTGCTTGCTTTTTAGCAACAAAAGGATCCAAAAATCCCACAGCACCATTACATCATCAAGGCACAGAAGGCTTTTGGGATACAGATGAAGCAGGGGCAAAAGAGGACAGAAACAGTAGTGAAATTAAGGTTTGTATTTATTCTTCTTGCTGACATACAAGTTCAAGAGTAACACAATTTCTGTCACAGGAGGCAGTACAAATCAAAGCTACAATCATATTTAACTTGAAATGCAAATAGGAAAGGGCACATGAAAAATTGCCAGTATTGATGGTATGAAATGGTTTAAAACTAGCTGCAGTAAGTCAGATCACAATTTCCTATTTAGGATTCACTTATATTTCAGAACTAACATATAATAATGCAAGTTTCTTGTAAAGTTTTCTTTCCTCCAGTTTATTGTGCAGTTTGGTCTGCAGTAGCTATACATCCTGTTTCTGAGATTTTGATTACATGTCTCAGCACTAATAAGTGAACAGATGGAGTAACTTTTTATAACTCTTGCTTATCATCATTCCCATGAACAAAATGAACTTGCAGTGTCTTTGTCCAGAGCTTGTCTGTTAAACTGTCTTTTAATGTTTTTATAATTTAATGTTCCCTTTGAAATTGGTGTCCCGATAGCAGAAGACTATCAATATGGAAAAACACTGGAGAAGGTGCTAGGGGACATGCTTGAAGAAAATGATAAAGGTATTGCCAACCAAGTCATAAAAGCATTAAAAAAAACCCAAACCACCAAACAAAACCACCACAAACCAAACAACTCTTGTCATCTAATTTGTCATGTAAGACACTCGGAGCATCATTTCAGAAGTGATTGGGATTCAGTTACCACTAAGAGAACTGCTTAAGTATCTGATGTTCAGAAATTGCTAGTTGAACTTCAAAGAATCACACCGAAGTGTATTAGGCAGAAGGTGAATGCTGCTTTTCCTTACGCTACCAATCTTTTTTTCCCTCTTGCCTTCAAATTGCAGCATTTACTTGTTTTCTCAGCTAAGACCCTCATAATTTTCATAGTGAAAAGTATTAAAAACATTATTGTAACTAAGATAGTTCTAACAGATTCACTAGTAACTAAAGTTCTAATGACCAACATCCTCCACAAGCTGTTTTTTCACCTTTACCGCCAGACTGTCATACATTATTTGCACTCACCCATGTTAAGCTGATCTTTATGAATCTTCTGTTTTAATGTTTATGTCAGACTCAACATCTGCATTACACATTCCAACTACAAATTACTTCATGCTTCTGCTTTCACCCTGCTTTTCAGGCTCCTAAGACTTCCCCCAGGCTCCTCTCTGTATTATCCTCTGAATCCTTCTGAAGGGCTGATTCTATGGCCATTACACAAATAAGACAGTCTTATGTATGTGTGCCCTTATAGAATGTACCTATGTACCATAAGGTGAAAGCCACCTTATCTTCTGCCTTCAGTTAAGCACTTGTAGAACTTTTAGACAGATTATCAAAACGTGATTTTCAGAAAAATGTTATCAAAATAATCTTGAAACTCAGATGAAAAACTGAGGCAAGATGAAGGACAGAGCACCAGATGGCCTGATTTGTTTAAAATTTTACTTTAAAATGAAATTATTACTGATTTCACAACTCTAAAGAAGAAGGACGTATGTGAACCTGAACAGTTTGCTCTGACAGACTTTGAAATGGGTTATCCTTTAAGGAGGAATACAAGACTTACAGCCAAAAATAATAAAGGGCAAGGTTAGTGACAGCCTGACATGTAGGCTTATTTTCTTATTTTATCTCTTTTCCTTAGTAAATACAGTGATTATTTTAAACGATGTGTTTGAAGGCTATATGAATGCTTTCTAAACTGTGAAAACCTCTTCTTACCCTTCCATACACATATCTATAATAGAGGATAAAGCTTATGCTGAAACTGCAATTACTTGTCTGGTTGTTTTTTGTTCAAGAGTAGCTCAAGCTAGATCATGTAATAAACTACACAAACTAGATGGACAGGGACTCAACTTTCAGTTGCCAAATTAGCTTAATTGCCAAGGGATTTGTTAATATGGATCTTATCAAGGAAACCATCTAATATCTCTTCCAGTTAAAAAAAATTAGGAAAAAGAAGGAAAAAAATTAATTTTCCAGTTAAATTTCTTGGATTCAGAACCATATCCATACTGGTGCATACATCAGAGGTAATTTTTCATGCCTTCAAATGCATAAACCAGTATGCTCCAATGCAGCACATATTCTTTCCTGTACCTCAGCCCATATGGGCATCTGATAATCCATGAACATTTTCTAGAACATCATCCTGAAGACATTCTATAAAGTACTCTTTAACAGGCTAATGTGATAAATGTAAATATAATTGCAATTTTATTAGATGTTCTCTTTTCCTGCCACAGAATTGAAAATGAAGTGATCCCTTTGATGCCACTAGCATTGTTTTGTGCTATACTCCACCAGAAGGCAAATGAGAATTAGAAGCGAAAGGCAAAGCAGATTAAAAAGGAGTAAACAAGTCTTAGAAGACTAGCCTAGGGTAAGGATGTGGACACATACTTTTGAAACCTGCGGAAATGTTATGAAAGGGAAGAATCAGAAAGAGTACCGAAGTCGCATTTATTGTGCTGAACTCTAATCATCACTTCCACAACAGATCTACTGTGTTCTTTTTAATGTTTTACAAGCATATTCCATAGAAACTGTCAGCCAATAAGCTGCCCAACAGTACAAGAAGGAAACTGTCAGCCACAGATCCTGCATAAATCCTTTCTTAAAATAAGAAGCAGTGTAGGTAGGAGCGCTGTTTCTAGAATTTTGACAGAGCTGTGCAGGATACAGTCTACTTGCTGAGAAGAAAAAATATGGCTAAGATAGTCTACAGAACAAAAATTGAGGTACAGGCTATTGTGCTGTGTTGTTTGCCCAGCTTATTGAGCAGAACATTCTACGGTTGTCTTAAAAAAAAAAAAAGGGGGGGGGGGGACAACACAAAAACCCACAACAACGTTTCCTGAGGTTCTAGAGAAAAAAAAAAATTTGGACCTATAAATGTGTGTATTTTCTCCTTTGCAAATATGACATCAGCCTCAAGGGGGTAGTATAACCTAGTAGTGCACAACGATTATAAGGCCAAAACAGGTCTCGGGTGCTTTCTAACCTGCCTAGCAGAAAATGATCCTCCCTATTTTCTTCCAAGTATTCTGCTCAGAGAGAATTTTTGTACAGTCTCTCTTGCTTTGGAGTCAGAAGAATAAGTAAGCAAAGCACAGAAGTGCTCCAGGAAGGGTTCTATAACACTGTAGCTGCTAGTAAAGCAATGCCTGAAGAGCAAAGCACTGGACTAGCATGATTACTCTATTAGTTTAAAACCATTACCACTCATCCTATCACCACATCCACAGAAGGCAGTTAGCACCCGATTCAAACAGTTCAAAGTGTCTAATATATTAAAGCATCTTTGCATACTGAGGCAGAAGCGATTTAGTTCAGTATTTCTGGTGTATAATTATTTGTCTATCTCTAGACTTCCCTTAAAAGTACATGAATACATGCCATTTTCAATGCAAAACTCATTCTTAAGTATCAACTGTTCAAGAAACTTTTTTAAATTAAAACTTTATACCAAATGTGATTTGCTCTAACATCTCCTCCCCTTTGAGCTGCAAACCAATTGATAAAAAGAACCAAAATTTCAATAAAACACTTTCAGGAACAGTAAGTTGCATCATTATCAGAATAGCTGGCACACATATTTGGGTTGCCATCAGTGAACTACACTAACATCAACCACTGAAAAATTCCTAAAATTCTTCTTTTTGCCCATATCAACATGAGTTTAAAAAAAAAAAAAGGAGGGGGCGGGCTATCTCAGCTCTCACTGGGATTATACTGCTCAGGGAGCGCTCATGTGGTACTATTTGCCCTGTACAGCAAAATAAAATAACCCACGTTACTCCTATCATATCTGCTCTAGAATTCTTCCAAAACAACTATGCCATCTATTAAAAAAAAATAAGCTAGATCTCTACCCTCTGACACAGCACAGGCAATTTCAAAACTGCCATTCTCATTATCTTATTTCTGAGCAATGACATTGAGGTAAAAAAACATCTAACAGAAGCTGGATAATTACCTGAGTATTCACTAGAACTGGTTGTCCTAACCCAAACACTGCATACAATGAATGCCAAGAAGGTACCTAGCCAAGATGCAAGGAATTATTTAACAACAACAAAACCCCCACAATCAAAAGCCAAAGTAAAAGCATGTTTTCTCTGCCAACCTAGATCCAGTTTCTATTCACTTGGTAATGATGTTTCCAATAAAGTCAAGAACCTCACCATACTCATCTTTCTCCTCAGATTTCAGCAACCAAAAGGAATGGATTCCTGCAGGGTTGAAAAGTGAAACGACCCCTAAAACAGTATTACCTTATGCACTCAGTATGACAAAGCTCTCTCATGTGACCAGGAGCCATCCACAAAGTTACACACATATTTTATTATGTCCTTAAATATTATTTGGATGGGAGGGCAGCGGGGGAGGAGGAAATGGAAGAGTGCACTTCTGTTACTCCCAAGTCATTCACCCAGACTTCCCTAACCAGAAGCTATTTTGGAATTGGTCACCATTCCAGTATTACTTAAGTGCCCACAATTAAGATATTTTTCATGCTGCAGCTGAATATGCTTATTTCCTTATGGTTCGTTCTTACTAATAATTTGAGATAATGAATGAAATATATTTTTTTTTAAATCACATTAGGAAAAGGCAAATGAAGCTACCATGGGACTCACCTCCAGCTGCAATTCGTCTCCCCAAATTGAAGAGGATGCAGTATTACTTTTGTTTTCCAAAACTCTTAAGTAAAAATTGTCTTCTTCGACTAATTTGAGACAATTATTCAACTGTGAAGATGAAAAAAGGTGACTAATTAAGCTATAATCAACCCAGTTCCTATGCAAAAAATAGTTGATAGTAACATCAAAGACATAACAATCAAGAGTCCCTCAAAATAAGCAGCTAGTATTTTATAATGACTTTAAGTGTTTAATTCTTTATAGATTAGGCAAGTGGAAAATATCCAGTCACTTCACTTGTAATAGTTCCCCAAACTAAAGAATGATCTAATGCTTTTTTTCCCCCTCTTTTCCTGTAATGGTACATTGCTAGACTGGGCTTTACAAAACCAGGAAACTCCTAAAGTAAGAAGCAGACTAAAAACATTTCATCCTCTTAATTTAAAATTTTTCTAAAAGATTCTGACCAGTAAGATCCCACAAATATTTCAACACATGCCTTCAAAGACATACTCACCACCCTTTTTTTTTTTTCCTCTGGTTCAGCCACATATGCAGACTTGCAGAGGCTTCTTCAGTGACTGCACTTCGACAAGTCACAAGGTGGCTTTCAGAGTCATCCTAAAGAACAACTGGACAACCACAGGTTCATTCACCTGCTTGTTTTTTCTCTGTCTGAACACAGTTGCAATTGTCAGCCTTCTTCAAGTTTTGGAGTGACACGGACACTTCTTGAGGTGCAACTGAGCTTACAAGACTTCTTCCACACTGCAGGCAATCAGCCTGAACTTCAACTGGTGGAGATATCTCCTTTCTGACAGTTCCCCTACTGACTTTCCGAGTGCTTTTGGGAGTGCCTTAAGGCATATTATGGTGGATCACCGATGCTTTGTTTTCTTCTTCCTGTGATTTCCAGTCTGTTGTTCTGTCATCACACTCAGGCTTATTTTCAAGCTAGATAATAAATGAAAAAGTCTATTTGTTAGTAACATGTTTAAGCAGTTTTGAACAAATAAACAGATATTGAGGTAGGGGAGAACAACAACCTAAAGGATGAGAGCTCCTCCCCGCTCCCAAGAAAGGGAAAGGTGCTATAAAACTCTGCAGCTAGCCAGAACAATAACTGGAAATGGAGGAGTCTGATTGATTCCCTACAGTTTTGCTCTCATAACACTTATGCTTACAATAAAACACATCAGTATTTGTCTACCTGAATGGAAATATTAAGTCACTACTAGTCATCACCGGATACTAAACGAGGTCCAGACATTATCAAATTATATATATACATATATATATCCCCCCAAAAGAGTAAATAGTTAGAGAATACAATTGATTTTGGCCAACACAAACTTAATTAATATTATGGTTTCATAGCCTCACTTGTTAAGATAAAACCCTGCCTTTTAGAAAGTCTGAAGGCCTATAGGAAACAACCACTTTCCGTAAGCAAAGAAAAAAACCCCAAAGCTGCTCTGCTGCAACAAAGGATTTTTACATCAGCTTTATAATTGAAGTACTTTCTCAATCCATTATGTTCATTCTTGCAGTTTGTTACAAGAACAGGAAGTCAAGATTTGAAAGTCTTCCACAAAGAAACATTACTTCATACCTAAAAACAGGAGTGACAGGAACAACTCTAGAAGTCCTTAAAGTGAACAAATGATGTTAGATTGCCCTCCAAGAGTTCTTAATTGGAAAAGGAAATTATGTCTGAAACCTTAAATTTTCATTTACACATGCATCTACAGTCTTGTTTTCAATAACAGAACTTAAGACTAGAAGATATCACTGATAATAGAAGTCGTGGGACTGAGTAATAGCAAACGATGACACTACATAATTACATACCTGCATGTATTTAAAGGCTATGACTAAATCTCTGTGCTTTTAGACACAGGTAGCCATTAATTGATAAGGTTTAGCAAAAAGTTTAAGTCACAGACAAAAATTTAAAGCATTGGTATTGTTGCTGTTGGCATGAGGATGTCAGGCAAGCCAAATCTGACCAGAACTCTTCCTTTAGTCTTAGCACTACCCAGGGAGAATGTAAGCAGCGTGGGATTCCCTTTTCTGCTCTTACAGAAACAACTTTATTCATCATAAGGCAATACAGAAGAACACGAACCCAGCTGCATACTTTGCAAGTTATTTTTAAAACCCATGCTTGCCAGTGCTCTCTAAGAAGTGCTAGGGGCTCGAGAGCCGCACACTTAAAATTTCCTTGTGAAACAGGATGCAAACAACTTCCACTTGCTTTCTACAGATGTCCCACTTCAGACCACTACATTCAGACACAGCCCATAAACAGCATCTTGTTACAGGACAAACCTTCGTCACTCCATCCCAACCCAAGCCTCGAGAAAAATAAACCCAAACCAAAACAGGTGTTTTTACCAGCGCTGTGGTAGCAGTAGCGTTCCTGCGCCCACCTCCTACACGCTGGCTCTTAGAGCATTTGCCTTTTGAAGCAACGCGCTCTCTCACACAGAGATCCCGCGTTTGCTTCCGAGGGGGCCCTTCAGACCCGCTACCCGCGCTGGGTACCCCCGGCCGCGAGGCTGGGCCTCCCGCCCCGCGGACTCACCGCGCCCCGAGGCCGCGACGGCCGCCCCCCGGGCAGCGGGCCGCGCTTGTGCGGGGAGCCCTGCGCCCAGCTGGGTCCCCCGCACCCCTCACGCCGCCGGCCCGGCTCCCGGGGGTGCAGCAC
>JANZLQ010000037.1:24136998-24160503 GCA_026212715.1 Elanus axillaris | reverse complement strand
AGGTCAAGACTTACTGATATATAAGGAAAAATTAAAGGCTGAATTATTGATTCATTACAGCTCTCAAAGATTCTATGATATATATATACATATATATATATATATATATGTATACAGCTTGGCAAACTCTCAGAATCAGGCCTGAAAAAGCAACTCGAATTCTGGTTAAAAGAAATACAAAGATGCTTCCAGCGTAGATGGACTTCAAAAATAGGTACATCTTAGAGGGAATTATTATAATTAATTAGGCTACACTTAGGATGGAAAAAAAATAAAGAAATTCAAGATACTATGATATACAAGGCTGTCAAAATCTCCTGAAGAAGCAGCTGAATTCTTATCCATGAATACTTCAAAAACTGAGATTGAAAAGGGGTTTGGAAATGCCCAGTGTGCACTAGAGATGATACAAGGACTTTCTACTACCTAGTAACAACATTTTCCTGGTTGTAGCTCTAAACTTTTGTTTCTACCTGGCACCTTTTATCAGCAATACATTTAGCATTTTCTTAAAAATCAAAATTGATGTTTTATTTTTATATAAAAGAAAATAAGCACAAGTATTAATGCAAGGGTTTTTTTTGTCACGCTGTTTTATCAGCTTTGTATCTTAAGCATGGTGGTGATCTTGGAATCAAAAGCCGGAGGCCTCTGTTTGCATTTGAAATCAGATAATAGCTTTGTGGGTTTGGTTTTTTTTTTTGTACAAGCAAAGCATTGGGAGTATCTGAAACAAGCAGGAAGCAGTATGTTCCATTTATTATCTATGCTTCTTACAATGAACCAAGATTCATTAGAACTGTTTAAGAGAAGACAAGCTATGACAGTTTCAGCATACTAAAGGTTGAAGTGTAGGAGTTTATGAAAGCAGTAACAGTAGAAGTGGGCATGTTCATGTCAGGCAAGTTTTTTCCTTTGACCTCTACTTGGGGTTTGTACCCAAAGGTTTGTCACCTATGAATGCAGGCTTGAATGAAACTAGGTTTTCAAACTAAAACTCAGAAAAATCAGATGTATTTCTTTATTACTGTGTCAGAATGCTATGAAATCCCAAATTTTACAGGTTTTTGAAATCAGCTATGAAACAGTCTGCAGGCCTTTAGTCAAAGCTGACAGTCCCTGTATTCTCCAGTTGCTGTCTTTTCCCTCCTGTACTTTAAGCTAGAAGTCTCTAAAATTAGAATCACTTCCCTCTTTCAACATATTTTTCAGGGTTTTTAATGAATTTTGCAACTTCCTGCACATCAAACATGTCAATGCTGAAGCTAAAGAATTGACATAAAAATATTATTATGGACATCTGGAAGTAGCACAAGAAATTGTTGAAGGGAGGTAGAGCTCTCCTGGAAGTAACCCGCCAGCAAAACATCTACCCATGTGTCACATCTGATTCCTTTAAATCAGAATGAATAGCATTACGGTGATGTAAGGACCACTTAGTTTTCTGAAGCGCCCAATAGAACAAGCAGTGTATTCTCTGTATCTGCCCAAGAAGAATCACTTGAGTTAAGCATATTCAGATATAGATAAAAAAGCAGAAATAGAGGGTAAAGACTTCAAAGATTTGTCTAAACCTAAAAAAATCCTGCTAGAAATCACTTCTGCTTATGACTGAGCACACAGTGGAATGCCCGTAACGAAATTCCAGAAAACATTAACTACTTCCACATGGCAGAACAACAAAATAATCCAGACTTTCTGCCACTTAAATTAATATGAAGTTTTGCTATAGACTTCAATATAAAAGACTATTATAAGTTTTTTAAAAAGATCATTTCATTCTAGTTTTACAATTTATTGCATTTAAATTGATCTGGGACAAAATTTAACATTGATCATGCAGAAACATAACTAAAAATTGATGACTCCACAGGATTTGTCTCTTCCTTCCTCTTTAAAACCCTCTTTATCTAGCCTTCATATTGCTTTACAGAATTCAGAGTCAAAACCAAAGTCACCTCTAACTCCTTATGAAGCCCTTCATGGAACAGTCCGGTATTGTAGTTTACCCGTTGTCACAAAGGAACTCAGAGAAACAAAGGTATGTTAGATCTATTATATCAACTCAGTGTCTTAATGAGCTGAATTGAGTATGTCCATTTTTTGCCGCGACCTTTTAATACTTACTCTCCCTATTTACTATCTAGCCCACAGAAATCATTATAAGACCCCTGTTTACTTGCATTGGCCAACTACAGTTTTTAGAAACCAAGCTTTTCCTTAGAAATCATAAAGCATACTCCTCCAGCCTGGAGGAAGTTGACTGGATTTTATTTTTAACAAGGGGAAAACCCTCAGTGGCAATTGAAGCCCAAAGAATCTCAGACATGTTTTTGAGAAAGCTCAAAAAACAAAACAAACCCCAAAAAAGAGGTAAATCACAGAAGCACAAGAAAAAGCAGGTAATTCCCTCTTGTCCCAGAGGCTGAAGTCAGGCACATATTGCGCAAGCTACAGTGATATTTATATACCACTTAAAAGAAAACAGGGGGATGATGAATGTTTCTGTGCAGTGATAATGACTATTTTTGTCTGTGTTGTATCTTTATTTTTAATGGTGATGTTGCTGGAAGCTGCTCTTGGCTTCGAAGCCTGATTCTTTGCATTTTGCATAATCAGAGACAACTCTTACTCGGTTCTTGTGTAAGTAATCTTGTTAGGGGCTTTAAAATGCTGCCTCTCAGGATTTGATCCAGTGTGGTATTCTGGCCTTTGCACAAAGAACCAGGCCTAATGATCAGAGATCTTCTGTGCAGCCTCTGGGTTTCCAGGGGGTTGTTTTACGGAATGTGCTATACATCAGCTTGAGTCCTACAATGTTGTGGTTTGCAAGCAATAGCTCTCTGAAATTAAATACATGAAGCTTCTCTTGGAGTGATTCACCACTGCAATGTGCTGAACTAATCTCAGTTTGAAATCTAGTCATGGTCTTGTTTTAAAGGCCTGTAATTACTAGAAGAGAAACCCCTCTACTTTGGGGTAAAAGCAGCAGCATCTCAGTTGTTACAAGTAACTTTTCTAAGCTCTCTGAACTCAACTTCTGCAAAAACGGCAAAATTAACCCACATGGGAAAGAAACGGCATTGTACCTAGCTGAACAAAATGAGCCTTTTCCATGGCACATAAAAATTACATTGAAAATTATTGCTGCTATTTTGTAGTGGTAAAAACATTCAGTACTTTTTGAATTTCAGTTTTTGTGTTTCTTGGAAGGAGAATGCACATGTTTGTTGGTTTTTTTTATTAAATCACAATGTGTAAAGCCAGATTACAGAAAGGTCAATGAACTCTGCAAGGGAAAACACTGAAACAAGCCAGCCATAAACAAAAGGTAAGCCCCAGAACGTGTTCTGACAGGGAAAGAAGGCAAGGACTGTAACTAATTAGAGTTCAAGGTGTGGTAGGCTATATTGTGTTATGTAAGAGCACCCAGAAACTCTCTGTATAGACTAGAAATCAGCTGTGTTCAATACTGAACACAGCAAAAGTGTCACCATATCATGGAAGTCACCCTCTACTCCAGAGTATCCATAAAAATACCATTATCAGGGAGCCAGGCTTATTACATTGGTGATATCCAGATCAGATTTATTCAATGTATAGATTAAAAAATTAAAAATAAATCAAGATTTTGTTTTCCATCCTGTCCACTCAGACTGGACCCTCAAAGTCACAGTCACTGTCACTAAGTTAACACTTGGATTACTGATACACAAGTTAAAGCAGATTCAAGTTTGCTTTCCTGTAGCTTTGTTTGCTTCAGTGAGGAATGAGGAGTAAGAATCGTTACAGTCTCCTAACCAGAATGCTGTGACTGAGTTCAGTCAGAAAGTGGATCTGCTGAATCGAAAGGCTGCATATGGGTGATGGTAAATCAGCTATATTAACTGAGCAATGCTCTTGTTAGGGTCTGTGGTTATTGTGTTTGGTGTTCTAAGACAGAATTTGCTTGAAGGCTGCTTGTAATATTCCTTCTTTAAAAAAAAAGAAAATAGAATTTTAGAATACCATTGTTAAAGATTTTTTTCTGCCATACCGAAATGAAGGTTAGAAGTCATGCTAATGCCAGAAAACTACAGCAAAACAGCAGTGCTACAGAAAGAAATGCTGTGGCAAGAAACCCATGGTGCATTATTGGACTTTCCAAAAGAAAGGCCTCTCTCCAGCTGCTGCGCAGGGAATGTCAACTGCACCTCTGATTGCTGGTCGCCCTGCCCCGTGGAGGCTGGCTGCTGTTTCGCAACAGCCACTGGTGATGTAACTAAAACCCACCCCTGTGACGGTCAGATGGTGCTCCTGCATATTTTCCACCTGTGAAAGCATATGCCCTCAGAAGCTTTGACCATTTCCCATCTAAACCTGGATAGTACTTCTCCAAGCATTTTTTGCCACATAGAAAAATCACATATTTTTGTTTTCTAGTAATCCTGTATGGAGAACTGGCAAAATTCATACAAACATCTGATTTCCAGAGAGTAGATTTTTGGTGGGAATATGTGTGAAAAGGGGAATGTGGTCCACTCAACTTTTTGGGGCAGCTCAATACAGAAAGACAGTATGTCTTCCACGGTTCAACAGATTTGGTGGTAGAACTGGATTAAGGTACAATTTGGCTTACACAAATGGACAGCTGCAATTTAAACATTATTTTCAGTGGAGAAAAGTGGAAAGGAAAATTGTATTTTAAAGTGCTGTGATTTCTATAAGGCAATGGTTTACCTTAACTAGGGACACTGAGTTCAAACGCTAATCATCTTACCTCAAAAAAGGTAACTCTGAAATAGACCAAACTGGAGATAGGCAAGAAGAACTACATACAAAGAGTTAGAAAAGACTACAGTGGTTTAATTTATGGAGGGATCGAGGAGAACATATGATAGCAATAGAGAAAATATGAAGTGAGATGAAGAAATAGTAATATAGGTAGTCGCTAAACCATTTCTCCTTTTCATAACCTTTTTCTTATGGTGCAGGAAAGCAGGCTGCATAGGCAGAACTGATTATATATTTTTCTACTCTGAGTTAGTTGACACTTAGAGTATATTGACAAATTTTCACAGAGAAACAAGAATGTATGAAAAATTAGAACATTCATAATACAGCTCTGTTTTGAAACCCTGTCTGAGGCATGAAAGTACCACCCCTCATTCAGACCACAGCCAAACTCTATTTGGCACCTCTTGAAGCATTTAAGATGGCCACTGCAAAGGTGGGATGATGAACTAGAGGGACCAGTGATTCCTCCTCTATGTCACCTCTTCCTTTCCCACCACAAATTTTATTTGAGAAAGCAGAAAATCAGAACCAGTGGAGAAATTTTAGAATTTGAGCACGAGACTCCCAGCAAAAAGTTTCTGTGGCTAGCAAGACAGATTTACTGGGTTGGTTGGGTCTGGGTGCTTGCTCTAAGAAGCAGCACAGACTCCCCGTGGGAGGAAGGGGCAGCTACTCACAGTCCAGAATGACCTGAGCCGCTCGGTAGAGCTGCAGTCCTTGCAGCAGGTCCAGGAGCTGCTGCACCGTTGCCAGTCTCACTCCCCACCACCACATGAGCTCTCTCGTTATGCTGATACCCGTCTTCTCCATGCACTTGATTTTCCGTAGCTCTGTTTGATCAGTTATCACGTAGGAGGCTAGTGGGAGACAACAGATATTTCTGTTTAAAAATTAGAAAAAACAAGCAAGCACAAGCAGGGAAAGCTAAGGTGCAAGACACACTTTGCTTTTTCATTTGCACACTTTTAAAAGGAAGGCTCACAATAAATGAGCTATGTGGACACGAAGAAAATTCCTAAAGTAAGATATTCCTTTTATTCCTTTGACTATTCTGGAAAAAATGTTGTTCTATCAGAGACCCCAAAAGAAAACCCAGTCACACTTTTCAGTGTATTTTTTCCCCATAATCTTCCTTCACCTTAATACCTTGTACCAAGGTAAGTTCAGATTAAATTCCTGGTGTGATTCTCCCAAAATAAGTAACAGAGGTCAATGGTGAGACTGCGCTCCTGTCTACATTACTAAATACCAATATTATGGTAAGCCAAATAGTAACTAAATCATCTGAGTTTTATTTACAGCCAGATGAACCTATTGACGAAACACAGCTATTTTTAAGAGCAGGAGGTACTGTGCTAAAGCTGACCCTATATAATTTGTCCCTATTCCTGAATGCACGCAGCCTGCTGGTTACCCCTCTGTACTCTTTTTGGCTGGCATGTAATCCACCTCCCCTCATTTAGCGCCCACTAAATCCAACGGCCTTGGCCACAGCGTCCGTGCTAGTTACAGCACCATGGGCTGGAGGGTGGCGAGGTAAAACAGACGTGTCTAAGAATGCCCCTGCATTTGGGATGGGGTTATGTCACAGCTTCCCCAGCCGTCAGCAAAAGGCTTTGCTGGCCCTGGGAAGCCTTCTCCCTGCCTGCTGAGGGTCAGGGGGAGAGAAGCCAGGAGGAACTGTGCTGAAACAGCGGTTTGTGACACAGGGTTACCTTGCCACTCTGTCCTGGGATTTTTTGTAAATTCAGCTGCGCTCATTTGTGGTCTCTGGGGGAGATACCCACCGAGGGTGCCTGTCTGACTCAGCCCCTCTCAGCTGACCCACACCTGATGTGCTGCTTGATTAGCCTGAAGGAGAGAGGTTTGGGGGCTGGGGGGTGTGCGTGGGGAAACAAAGATTCCCGAGTTCACGCCTCGGCTGGCTTTAGAAGGACATTAGACATACAGCTTTATGCATCTGAAGGTAGCAGAGTCGGAGCCCACCCTAAGTCAGGAAGTTTAACCGGGGTGAGAGTTTACTCAGCAGACAGTTAGTGAAGTCTTGAAAGAAATTAAATCATGTGAAATAAAGGAAGGCAGGCCGGCTAAGAAAAGATCCAGGTTAGAATTGTCTGCACTGGGATACAGAAAAAAGAAAAAAAAAACCTCAGAGACTCCATTTTCTGTACTTATTAACTGGACACGGCCAGGACCGAGAAAAATAGGGGCAGTAAGTACGTGGGAATACACATGAAGTTAAGGAGGGAAGAAAAAACTAGGACGGACACTGAAGCACACATGAGGGATGTTGTAAAAACAGGCAAGTAGCAGAAGATCAAAGCACAAACAGAGGGGACCGTGTAAGACAGCAGAGCGCGAGGGGAGGGAGCCTGGCTGCCCAGGAGAAGCCAAGCGAACACGGAAGTCTGGAATTCCACCTATTAATCAGAGGTTTCACTTGATCCTGAAAACAGCCTGGTGCACGGGAACTCCCCGTCTACAGGATGTGCTGGGAGCGACTGGCCCGGAGGCCCTGCGTGGGGACAGCTGCCTACCTCGGCCAAACCTCGCGCCCTTCCACCACGCGTCCCGAACGCGTGCCGCCATCCCACCCTCACCGAATCGCATCCAGTCGTAGTCACTCAGGCAGTCCATCTTCTGGCAGAAATCCTCCAGCACCCAGGCAGGCATGCTGTGAACGTACAGGGCAGGCGGGCAGCCCCCCTTCAGGGTGAGGGGCGGCCGCTGCAGGGTCATTCCCTCGCAGTCCCTCTCCGGAGGGTCCTTCGTCCCCGCTGCGGCCATCAGCAGCGGCTACGCATGGTGCTCGCCTCGGGCCGGGACTACGGCTACAAGCAGTGACGCTCACCGGTCTCTGCCTCCTCTGTGTGCTGTGGAGGGTTGGTTTTCTCCCCGAAGCTTCCTCTTCTCAAAGGGGCTGGCCTCGCTGCCTGCTCCCACCCAGGCCCGACTCGCTCTTTTGCTGCGGGAAGAGCCGAGTGACACAGACAAGCGTTTCTTGCCAGGGCCAGACCACACTCTTCCTGCTCCGGCTGACGTCAGGCTCCGGCCCCAAATGCAAATCAGATTTTCCTCTCCATGAACGCTTATTGCTCCAGCCTGGTTGCCAAATGACAAGTTTCACGTGATGGAGGTGAAAGATGCTTTCCTGCACGTTAACATACAGCTGGTGTTGCCGACGGGCTGTGCAAGAGCTGCTTATGGACAAAGCGCGATGCCTGTAGGTCGGGAGCGGTGCCCGGCGGAGCTGGCTCGCCGGCTCTGCCCGGACATCGGCCACGTCTCCAGGGCAGTCAGCTAGTGGTTTGTTCACCTGTAAGGGTGTAGATACCTGTGCATGTGTGCACATGTGTGTTTAAACACAGATTCCCCCGCAAGAGCTCCACCAACCGTGCTCCCCACCGTGGTGGGTGCTGTACAACTGGGGATCGAGAAGGCTTCAAAGATCTCACAAGACCTAAGAAAGTAACGCGTGCCAACAGAGAGGGCAGTAAAAAGCATCCTGATCCTGCTGTCAGCCTGACTTTTGCCAGGATTTTACAATCACTGCAGCATGCAGGATTTCGCTTCTGTGTATTACAGTAGCAGATGCAGGGAGTGAGAAGTAAAACACATCAACTTTCGTCATATGGCCAGGTCTCACTCATCAAGGATTAGGTTTAAAATATGTTCTTAAAGTCAACAATTTTTCTAAATTTTTCAGTTTTCCCATTTTTTGTGTTTAGCTCACTTTTTGTCAAAATTTATAATTAATTAATTTGCCAGTGTACACGCTACAAATACTTCCAGCAAAATGACCTCCTTGGAGAGCCTTACAGCTGTACCTCTGCCATCATGGGACAGTTTGCAATACATAATTGTAACCCATTCCTCCTGTTCATTGTGTTCATATTTAGCCCTAGGTCTTTTGTATTAATTGCAAACAGTACCATAAGTTTTGAAAGCTTTTAATTTACTGTTTCTTTATAACCCACATATATTTTACAGTACAGCTAACTCTTGTTTTCAGTATCAAACTTTCAAACTGGCAGTTTTCTATACTTCTTGCCTCAGAAATCATGAACCTTTCAAGGACCATTAAAAAAACAATTAATTTCTCACCCCCACTGTAGCAAGGAAAGGCTGAAAAATGTGATATTAATATAGCTAAAAGTTCAAAAGACTGAAAAAAACTAAACAAAAATATACAAAGTGTATTATTATTTAAAATATTGCATTTCAAAGATTGCCTTGGGACCTAGCTGTTTTAGCAGTAGTACTATTTCAACAATAATAGTTATATTTATGGGGTTTTGCCCTCCCTTTTCCCTGGTTACTATCCCTCTGACACATACCTAAATTCTCTTTCATGGAAGGATGATCAGAGCACCTCTGAAAGCCACATCAGATGAGATTGACATTTGTGTTGCAAAGAATTGGATAAAAGCAGGAAGAACAGACACTTCTTTCCCTTGGGTACTGGAAAAAAACCTGTGAAACCTTTTGGACTATGCCTCATGGGAAAACGAGGGGAATGAATGCATCTAACTGTGTATATGGCTTCAGTTCTGCAATAAACATTATATGTAATAAAAGGTTTTACAAGGGAACTAAAATTTACTTTTTCAAATGCAGACTAGAATGATCCTATATACTCCTGTTGTTTAGCCTTCACTTTCAAATAATGAGGTATTAGGCAGGACTCCGTACTACTGCGTGCTCTCCTTGAGCCCCTGCACACCAAACAAATGTCAGAATAATTGGTTATTTCTCTGGTATTTTTCACCTTCAGCTGCAACTGGCCACTTCCTGCAGCAGCGCATCCCCACCGCACTGCACTCGGCAGCTGTGTCAGGCGGGAACTTTCACTCTAGTCCAGACCTCCCACTCAACTTACTGCTGCTCCTGCGACTGTCAAATGAGGTAGTGCTATGACTCCAACTGAAAACTACCCAAATTTTTAATGTAGTTGTCACAAGTAAATGACAACTTTCGCTCATTACTAATCTAGCTGAGTAACTAGTAGGAGGCTCCATTTTCCAATGGTCCTGTCTTAGTCAGCTGGGGTTTTCTCTAGTCTTTTTTTATTCTGACCCAAAGGAGCACTCCAGAACAGAAGAAATACACTTTCTTGCATATGTTAAGCATATCTCCAGAAGTTTACCCATATGTAACACCTGGGTTTGTTGTCTGGTTTTCTGTAAACATATTATCAACAGGAGTTCTTTAATGACCAAAAATTTCTAGTATAGCATTTACGCACCTGCTTTAACAATTCTATTTGAACAGACTTTTATGCCAATTACTTCCTTACATCTGTCAGTCCTTTACACTTTGAATAAATACTCAAGCCATGGGTTTGGTTGAAGAATGAAAACCAAATGATACCAGAAATATTGTGAGCTATTGCATTCCAATGACAATATGTAATCAAATTGTTTTTATGCTAGAATGCCTCTAAGTAAAAAAAAAAAAAAAAAAAAATACACAGCTGGGCTGATGTTATTACTAAACTAGTCCGTGGTAGGGTCTCGTGAGCATTTGATAATTGGACTCTTATGACTAGCCCAGGTAAAGGAAGGTGTTATTTAACATGATCACAATCACTGCTGTGTGGGTTAAAAAGACAAGACAGAAGCAGCAAGACCTGTAATAGTACTGTCTGATTGCGGTAAGAGGAGCAAATGTAACATCAGATGTGACTCAGTAGTCTGTAAAAACAAAACCTTGTCAGCTATTTGTAAGAGATGTTTTTAAGTGCTTCTCATCTTAGAGAGGAAGTTGCTAAGTTTTTATACCTGACGTATGGGGGAAAAAAAAGGTATTTCTTGATTTGTCAACAGGAAAATCAACACTTAGATAGTGTGTGAGAACTAAAATTATCTAAGGATTACAGAATTCATATCACAAGAAAATGTATCCACACTGCAAGGAAATATGTGGGAGGAATAGGGGTGGCAGCTGCGTGAACAGGGTTCTGCATCGGACTTTGTCTTTGTGTTCAGTCCCTTCCTCTCCAAGACTTCTTGCATAACTTCGGACAACTCAATTTCATCTGCAAAATGGAAGCAGAATTTCCCTCGTTACTTTGTCTAGGGAAAGTAAAGATTTCAAGCATGGATTGCTTCTTGCTCTATATTAAGCAAGAGGCAATTATTATTTTAAAAATAGAATACTTCCTACTCCTTCTTAGTGGCTGTGCAAAGAGCAATCAGCTACCATTGGCAGAATGAAATGACAGTATAAAGTTGTGAAGCTAGATCCAAATAATGTACTTTGGTACTAAAAATTAGATGCTCCAGTGCCTAACTTTGAGACAACTGCCTGGTGTGGAATCTGGAAGTCCCTATCTGGCCTCTGTTCTGCAAACGAGGCATTTGCCACCTCAGGAGGGGATTGAGAAGAGCTGGCCTGCTGTGCAAGGGCAGCACCTATGCTTAAATGAAATGCTAGAGAACTGAAGCAAGGTTTGTCAAATTCCTGGTCTAGGACGCACACGCCTCAAGGATTCACGGAAATGCCACCTCCTACTTGGGATTCTGTGGATAAGCGCGCACAGTCTTCCAAAGAATTAGATGTTTCACTTTTAAAACACAAATTTATGAGGAAAGGTGGTAGAGAGAGGAGACTGTGTAGATATGTGACTGCAGATGACAGCAGTAGTTTAAGGATGGTCTCTACCCTGACAATTGTTTCTGCATTTTTATGCAATGTAAACTGAACAGTCATTAAGGAACAATCCAACACTCCCTGCTTTGGGCATACCCTCATCAGTCAGGCTGTCCAGGAACTGATGGATCTTTGGTTCATTTCTACACTGTAACAAACCACCCTCAAGTCATCTTTGAAAGAGTGGACAGAAAACATCCCTTAGAAAACGGGCTGGACCACAGCAAATTAGCAGAAAGCATTCACGACTAACTGTTGCCTATCAGGAGCTGCTCTTTGGTTAAGGATTTAAGTTGCCTTGGAATTCAGTAGATGTAACTAACAGTTAAGCAAAGGCGGGATGCTCTAATGAGCAATGAGATCATGAGGTAGTTTTCGTATGTTTGGTTTTGGCAAATCACAGATACACAAGTATGCTTTTCTGTCTGCTAACATGCAGGAATCCAAGGAATCTGATCCATTCGCAGTGATAAACATTGTACTAGGAAAGTATCACCAACTGGCTGTATACTGGAAGAAGTCACAGACTAATGGAATCAATTTAAATTATTCTAATAAGCAACACAAGACATCACAGGCGCCACATAAATCAGAAATATACAGAATGTTTGTGGTATGTACAGATCTGTTAAACCTAAGACCTAATACCTACTACATTAAAAGAAAAACTACAGTCGAGCAGGCCAGTTTTCTGCAACTGGCTGGTAGTACTGACACGTTAATCCTAACGCACAGCATCACAAGGACATCAGGAGAGAAACTCCTCTCAGGTACCCGTAGGACCCTGCCTGCAGGGGCACAGTGTGGCACCCTCTAACCTAAGGGCTCCCTAGGAGCTGGGCAACTTACTGATGTCTGGTCCCGAGGCCTGCACAGGTGCACTCTTCTCTGAAAGAGATCTGCAAAAGGTGGTAAAAGCAGAAATTGTCACGTAGTGATGTTCACGCACAGACACTGCCTAAAGTTGTGATAACAGTTCAGTGTCAGCCACAACGCGGTCCTGCAGCAACAGGGGGCTGTTTGTAAACTCTATTAAAAAATACCTGTTACTGATCAACTAGAACAACTTCCAGGACAACTAGAACAACTTCCAGGAGTACGGCAGGAATACAAGCATACAGTCACAAGCACTGTGAAGTTTTTTGACCAAATTAACAGTAAAAAAGTTAGCATGAATTTACATTTTTATGACAAAGATCAAATCATACACTTCAAATATGTAAGAAAAACAAGTCTACAAAAAGGGGGGAGACATTTCATACTTACAGAGTATGTTGATATTCTCAGTTTCACAGCTGTGTTTCTTAGAATGTAAAACTGGAAAGAAACATAGGCCAGAGAAATAACCTCCTATAATCTCTTCTCAACCTGCTTCTAACATTGAACAGCACTACATCTGTTACTTGGTGGACAATTCACATATCTGCTAAAAACTACGCTGCTTTGAATTACATGTGTACGTTTGCACAAATACATTCTAATTGAGGTATGGGGGGAACAGAATAAAGGTAAAGAAATGTTTTCTCTGCTTATCTAGCCTGCAATAAAGCATGGATCTGTCTGTGAGCTGGATCTAACAATAGGCCCGTAGGAGCTGATACAGTCTCCTGTCTGTTCCTTGGAAGACACAAGCAGCTTGAGCAGTCCACACTCCCCAGAAAGGCTTCCCGCTATGCCATGAACTATTGCATTGCAACAGGAAAAGGTAGAACTTGGAGCATCTACCTTCTAGGAATGCTACCTGATATACCTGTACAGGCAGCTGGAGAAGCAGCTGGGGAGGAGAAAGGTGTCCCCAGGCTAGGATCCAGTCTATAGGCCTGACTGGGTTGGATCACCTTGAGATCAGCTAGGCAAGAATCCAATCTCAAAGGACAAATAAGGCATTCAGGGTATGATCTGTGTAAAAATGTGTCAGCCTCAGAGTTGATATGACATGGGTTTATAAATGCAAAGGTAAGAGGCTGAAAAACCCCCAAGCATTTACACACGTCATCTGTCCACCAACGTAACATTTCAGGTCAGGTCATCAGAAGGCGGTGATGGAAACCCTCGTGTACACAAATACCCCCCACGCTTTGCGATTCAGAGGCAAATCTAGGCTAAGCGTGAGAGAGTGAAATTCCATCGGAAACAAATTACTTAAGCTAAACTGGTGTTGATCTGCCACTTATAATCATTAGAGTCTGGATTAAACTAATCCTTGGTGTAATTTACTTTCTAATACAGAGAAAGTTGATCTGTACGCATATTCTCCAAAGAGATGACCTGATCTCTTGGAGACCAGAGATGACCTGGTCCATATGCAGGGTTCCAAATAAAACTTCTCTGAGCTTCGCCCGCATGAGGCCTCTAGAGTCATCGGTTTGCAATACGTGTAACAAAGAACAGAACTGAATCACTGGGAACCTGACGTACTTCTGCGTGCTCTTTAGTCTTTTGGGTCTGACTTACCATCACAGCAAGTTTTCCACAATTTAACTGAGTTTATGTTTCAGAACTGAAAATACAGACATTAGTTCTTGGCATGTTTCGTGGTGACTATCCCTGCTTAAACTCAGTGGTTGGCTACTTGAAGAGTCTGGAGTGAGTCGTCATGTTATTCCAGAATTCCGTTCCTCAACGTTTCACTTCTCTCCAGAGAAAGCCGCTGAAGATCCTTCCTAATATCAGGATGATCTTCCAGCTCTTCATATAACGATCGAACAATGTCCAGTTTCCTGTAGTCCATCGGTTTGACCAGACTGCGAACAACCTGGAGACATCTCTCTTTCAGGGTGAACACTGAGGTTAAAAACAAACACACACATATGACCTCGTCACAAGGGCTCGTTAGCTGCTGCCTGCAACACAGAGAGCACTTCTCCAAGTACACAAATACAGAATGTAACATGTGGCAGCGTTACTCACAAGGCGCTAGACTCGCTAGCGGGAAAGGAAAAGGACTTGCTGCGCCCTGTCTGGGTCTGGAGGCACCTTATGAAACCCGTCAGAGACACCTTTAAAACGAGAGGTCTGGCAACAGCTCTACTCGACACAACGGCACCGCTCTATCCAGAAACCCTCAACCATCTCTTCCTGTTCTTGAGGCAGATTTTGTCACTCGAGCACTCGCTCTCTCTCGAGATCCTCACACCGCAGTCCACAGAGATCAAGTACAGAATCCACCGGTTCCCACGGCACAGGCGGGCCCGTCCGTTTACCTGGCAGGGTGATGTCTGCTGTGTTCACGTTGGGAGCCGCCACGAACAGCTCCTGCTGGTTGACGAGGAGCCCGTCGTTTGTCCCCGCGTCCCGGAACAGCCAGAGGTGACCTGCGAGAGAACAAGGCAGACACGCAGCCGTTACCGAGCGGTTTGGCGGGGCGGCGGAAGGAACCCACCTGCTCGCCCCGTTCAGGGCCCGCCGGGGGCTGCCACCGAGCAGGGGGGCGGAAAGGGCAGCCGGGCAAGGGCCGCCTCCTGCCCTCCGCGGCCCGGCCCAGCCCAGCCGAGCCGAGCCGAGCCGAGCCGCCCGGTCAGGGAAGGCAGGCTGCTGCTTCCCGGAGCGGCCCCCGCGGGCAGGCCCGGGGGAAGGCCCGCCGCCGCCAGCTCACCCCGCCGGCAGAAGGCAGGCCGCAGCCCCCCCGCCGCCGCAGCCCGGCCCCCGCAGGCCCGGCCCGGCCCGGCCCGGGCGGTCGCACCCACCCCGGTAGCTGTGCATGATCCGCCCGGTGCGCGGCTGCAGGACCGGGTAACAGCGCGGCCTGCCCTCGAAGTCCACCCAGACGGGGAGGACGGAGCGGGGGCTGCGGTTGTTGAAGACGACCTCGGAGAGCTCGCGCGTGTTGACGGAGCGCAGGCACGGCCCGTCGCCGCCCTCCGGACCCGGACCGGGACCGGGCCCCGGCCCCGGCGGCGACATCCCCTCACCCGCTCCCCGCCGCGGCGGCCCGGCGACGCGCATGCGCCGGCGGGGG
This sequence comes from Elanus axillaris, assembly GCA_026212715.1. NCBI lineage: Eukaryota > Metazoa > Chordata > Aves > Accipitriformes > Accipitridae > Elanus > Elanus axillaris. The sequence goes on along the minus strand of JANZLQ010000037.1, from coordinate 24,145,118 downwards.
GCGGGAGGGGAGCTTCGCGCATGCGCGTCGCCCTGAGGGGCCGGGCGGGCGGAGCGCGGCCTACGCGGGCCCGGAGAGCCCGTCCCCGGTTCCCGGCGTCTGAACGCCCGAGAGCCGCCTGGTCCGGCCTGCGCGCACAGCCTTGTGAAAAATCAGCCTTGTCTGCCCTCCTGCTTGAAAGCCGGTCGCCGAGCCGCACCGCCAGATGCTGGCTTTAGTGGGGCGATTCGCTCCGCGATGGAGAAGAGGGAAACGTGGATACGGCCTCCGGGTTGCAGCTGGAAAACGCTTGGTTGGCCCTCTGGCAGGGACGTTCCCCTCCGGGGCTCCCCGGCAGCCTGCGGGGACAGCCGGGCTGGAGCTGCTCTGGCAGCCGCCTCGCCAAACCCTTTTAACAAATACCTGACTTGAAGCGCTGACGGCTTTGAGTCGTCTCTGCAGGCAAAGGCCTTCAGCCTTTCTGGAAAGAAGGGTAAGCCCCCTTGGGTGATGATTTGCCTTTTCAAGTATGTGACAACAGATGCCCCTCAAAATACAGCATTTCACACGTCAAGGCAGTTTAGCGTATTTTTCTCCACAGTCGTTGCAGGCGACAGTGCTGGAAGTATCAAGACGGTGCCTTTTCCTTGTATGTCTCAACCCCTCTTTTCAGCTGCTGCTTTTGGAATACTTCGCATTCTGCAACAGGACTTAGATGAGGGGTCCTTCTGTAATTCCTGTACTCTCCCTCTAGCAGCCTGCCAGGGGCAAGTATGTAAATTGGTAGAGAATGACACACTAGAGGCCATCATGGGTCAGTTTTTTTCCAGTACAGCTGAACATGTAAGAACTGTCAGGGAGGCTTGCTGGCTGACCCTTGTTGCAAAGAAGTCCCTTCCCCGGCTTGCCTCCTCTGAGAGGAAAACAGCGAAGTCACATCACGGAAGGGGCATGCGTTTCAGATAGTTACCGATACCATAAGAAACAAGAAGTTGCGTGCAGCATTGTGAGATTACACAGCACACATAAACAATGAGGCTGATTGTCTTAATTGAAAAAAGTTGTTATTCCTCAGTGTCTGGTACCAATCTTCCCTAAAACCAGAAGTGCCATCTTTAAAAGAAATCACTTCAAACTGTCCAACTTGGAGCACAGATTTGTGAGAAAGCAGATACACGTACATGACTGTACATCCTCCTGTTACCACATTCTTTAATGATTTTGAACTTAGGGTTTCCTATGAAGTAGGACACAATTATGTGAGGCCGTACATTTTAGTGAGACAAGTATAAGTTCTCTGCAGTGGTCAATAATCTTAATTCCCATTTCCTGATGTTAGTTAAAGCCTGGTTTGCTAAGTCACATCAACCTGATTTGAATCTATTTAATGTTAGCTGTGGTTTAAAAAACAAAACACGATCCTATCATGTTTCAGACCAAAAGGGATGACTGGCATTTTACTAATCTCATTCTAATCTTCAACTCAAGAAATAAAAATACTTCAAAATGCACCTTGTAAGGTCTTAAAATGTTACTGTGCTTGGCTTTCCTTTAAAAAATCAACAGTAACAAACCACCAAGATGTTAGTGCATTTTAAGAATGTAATATAAGCAGGTTAAGTTGTAAAGTTCACTAGAGCAGGAGTATTTAGACAGCCACCTCATGCAACAACTTGTCCCCATCACCTTGACACTGTCACAGTAACAGTGCACTGTGGGAAAGAATTAAATGGACACTGTTGGCACTGTTTTATCCAGAAAGACAACTGTGTAGTAAAATAAAGGGCTGCATTATCCTTGACTGGACATGGACCAGAAAAAGAATACAATTAAGACTCATCTCCTATGCAAAATTTCTAAAACTTTAATACTTGTTAATTCACCTCTAAACACACATATTTCGCATGAATACACTTCAGTGAAAATGGCAAACTGCTAACTAGTGTTTTCAGCCCCTGATGAGCAAAGAGTAAGAGGCTTGAGAAATCACAGTACGTTCACAGAAGAAAAAATATCTGCAACTTCAAGTTATTCAACATGTAATATATTTTTGTAAATGTTGTGGCATAACTACGGCGGTTAAATCACCTAATAAATTTAAACATATTGCCACATTGATGTGTCACAGTAGACCATGAAAACATGAACTTTTTTATATAATTGCTAAAATTATCTCTGTTCTCAGATAGTAACTACAGAGAGATAGTAACTACAGACAGTTTGCTAAGGCTGTGTGTGTTACCCCCCTCACCCACGGCAGTGGTATATTAAAATATGGATATTTACTAACAGTTAGCACTAAGCTGAGGTAACAGGTAAGAAAACAGTAGCACCAGCATACTGTTTACTAATTGGCATTTGCTTATCAGACCATGAAAAACAGATACTGGTTTATTATCTTAGTTTACATTTGGGCAATGGCATAAATTAGAAAACTTCAGTTTTGAAAAATCCTACATTAAAGAGACACTACCTCTGAACCCTTCAAGATGACAGTCTTAGTAGTCCTGTTAGTCATTTTAAGATACGTATACTATTTCTACCATTTGGGAAATAAATTGTTACCTCCAAAGCTGCCTCAACATGTTTTCTACTAGAAGCAGAGGAAATAAACGTTAAACTGAAAAATACAATGGACACAGTAGAGAAGACTCAGGCAAAAGAAAGCATTGCTAATTCCACTACTGAATTTCAGTTTGGGTGGCAGGGAGGAAAGAGGTGATTTAAATAACAACGTTTCAGAATACATAGTACAACTGTAAGTCTTGAGTTGATCCCTGGTTTAATACTCATGTTACAATTTCTACATAGGTGGTTTGGTTTTTTTCCCCTTGGGAATTGACAGACCTATGCTCTCAGGTGTCTGCTTTACCAGACTGCTATTGAACAAATTCTGGAGGTGTGTTTTATCTTCTTCCATGCAGTTTACCAGAATGATCTTTTTTCTTCTGCTCTTTCCCAGGTGCGTTTCAGAAGGTACACTGCAGCATGAAGTCCCCCTACGTTCACCCATACGGTCTGACCTTTGCGCCAGATGTGTCCCATTCGTGACAAGGCCTACAATCCAAAAAAAACAGCCAAAGAGTGGTGGCAGCTTCAAGACAAGACAATAAGGGTAAATTACTTTTGGAATTATTTTTGACTATTCTGAGTCTCATCTGATGGCAACATCAAATGACTCTTCAGGTCCAAAACTGCATTTAAATGTTTAATTATTGCTCTAAAAATAGATCATCTTCTGTAATGATGTCAGCTTACAATTTTTTCCTCAATATATTTTCAAGTGTAAATAGGTTTGATTTTCTCTCAGAACATACCTTGGCAAAGCACTTCTTGTCCTGCGTAAGCAGCGCAGCCCTGCCTGTCCCTGGTGTGCAGATCCGGCCCATCTCCATAAGGCAGGCTGGATAGAGATCCCAGTTCTTCTTCTTTGACCCTATCCTGCAAAATAAATTAGGATCCCCTTTGTGATCATTGAAAAATAGTTAACAGTTGTTGGTCTTTCAGGCATGGAGTAGCTCATTCAGGACCACATTCACTATTAGTTTCATCCTGCATTTTTAATATAGAGTACATCAATACTTCTTAATTAGGACCATTTAACTAACCAGAGAGAACCCTAACCCTGGACAGGCAAGTACATGCAGTAGTGGCAGTTAAGCGCAGTAACTTTACCAGCGATACCTCACCTCTTTCCAAATGGCATGTCTGTCACAATAATGTCCACAGAACCCGTCCGCAGAGGGAGGTTGCAAATATCCCACTGAATGATGTCTAAGGGTATGCCCAGGGAACTACTGCTGCAAGTGCAAAGACACTTATCTCAGACATGATTTACTGAGATTATTTTTAAATTGAGGAGGTCTATAATGTTAGCAAAAGAATGAAAAAGAAAATACAAACAAGATAGTGAAACACATCAATGCAAAGTGGATTTCTTTACATACAATACCGCAGGAAAAGAAAATCACTGGTACTCTTCTCACCTTTCCTTATTCTCATTTTTCTTTAGTAAAGAACAGATGTTGTTTGCTGCTCTCTTTACAGCCTGTGGGTTGTTATCACCAGCAATATGGTAGCAGCTAGGCCATTCTGTAGCTCCCTGGGGGAGGGGAATATTGATAATAAGCAACATTAGCATCAACACTGCTGAATTCAAAACAAAACAAACAGAAGAATTACTCAAATATGACAGAATACAACAAAGCAACTGGAAGTGGATGTCAATGATTTTAAAATTCTGTAACAGATATCTTTTAAGGTATTATGTACCTTAAAACCTCAAAATACTTCTGCTTTTGGTTTCTTCCTTCTATAGCTCTAGGAAGGAAAATGAGGTCATTTACAAAAAGCGTATTTGTGTCTGTTTAAAAGTTGGTGAGATACTTTTGGAGTTAGCTATTCAGTTATAACCAAGAAAACTTACAGATATTATTCAGTTGCAGATACTGTAAAGTTTTATAAAGTTAAAAAATGAAGGAAGAATCACCTCTATTGGTATCGCACCTGTACCACACATGGGATCAACTATGATATCCGTTGGCTGTGGATCACAGAGTCTGAGAAACAGAAAAAAAAAAGATATGTTGATAAAAGAGAGAAGTCTTAAACACATGAGTTTCTGTAAGGAAGGAAAACTGAACTATTTGAATCACTCCAATTCTACCCTTCTAACAAAAAAAACTTCTATATTATTATTTTTTTCCATTCGTTAATTAGCATTTTATAAGCAGCAATACAGTGAAATACTTTCAAGAATGTGATACAGTATTTTGAGAACTGGCTAACACAGCAAACATTTACTTTACTAGCTGGAAAATATCCACTGTTAATTACAAAGCACTGTTTCAGCAACTATGTTTTTTTTACTTTTTTTTTCTTTTTCTAAGAATTAACAGAAATGGCTTTTGAGGAAACAGTGGGGGTGTGGAGGATCTAGTTTCTGAAACAAAATTACTTGTTAACTGAGAATAATATAACACTATGCGATTGCACTGACCTAAGCATGCCATAAGCAAGAGTTGAACGAAGAGTTGTGGGTCCAAAATGTGTAATGTTTCTTCTGTGAAGACTCTCTTCAGTTAATGCAATACCCACAACTACTTCATTATTGTGAATATTCAGAAGAACCTAAAGAAAAAACTTGAACTAAATTTCAGGAGTAACAGAAGTTTTCCATAGTATGCCTGGTAGATATTTATGAGAATCTTGGATGGCAATTTAAAAAAAAACCCAGGAACTATGTGTAAAAAGAGCATTCTTGGAAGAAAAGCAATGGACCATTTTCATGGCAACAATGGACAAAATTCAGGAGAGCATTCACACATTTTCTCATTCACACAGAATCTTTTACACAGGACTTCAAAAAGTGCTGTAACATTATGCTGACTTTTAAAAAGTTTTCTTTTATAAGTATGGGGGAGGAGTCGGGTAAGTCCTGGAAGTCACAGTGAAACATTTGCAAAGCAGCAATAAAAATAATATTCCTGGTCCCCTCCACCATACTAATTTGGAAGGTGAAAATATTGTTGCAGGACAGTGGGTCAGCCCTTAATAGACTTGCAAGAAAAAGTCAGTGTTTCTGCCCCTGAGAAATGGTGGTCTCGCACCATTGATGGACCACATCTGTTGGTCGTCCTTTCCAAATCTCTGCTTTCCCTATGGCAAGAAATAAACACTGGACAGTTAACGTTAACCCTTTTTGTCCCCTTCACCCATAAAACTACAGCCTCTAGAAAGAGTATCTTCTGTTACCTTCTTACACCTATATAAAACAATGGATTAAGGAAAGATTTCATGAGGGTAAAGGTAAAGCAGAAGGCGCCTACATTATACTTAAATATGAATGAAACCAAATGCTATAGGAGGAGGTAACACTTGGTACCAGCGCTTTTTCCATGGTTGAGGGAGAGCAGAAAGCTTTTGAGCACCAGCTCAACTGCACTGGGTGTAGTGGTGTTAATCAGTTAACCTGAGGAGAAGACAACAGTGTTTGCAGAGCAAAAGAGGGACCTGCGTAAGAGAGGTCCCCACACTGGGCCACAAAAGAGATTATTGTTACAGATAGCCAAAGCAGTAGCAAGTGGTGGGATTTGAGGACACACATAATGTGTCATGAAAGGAATGCTTCTGAGGAGGCCATGATTTCAGCGTTACCAGTTTTTAGTTCCAGAGTCATCTTTTGAAGGCATTTTGGAGATCTCTAAGCACCAGAATTAAGAACTAGGAGTTTTTACAATAGAAATGCAGGTATTTCCAAGGCACAACACTATACCTCTACATCAAAATTAGTCATGTCAGCTTTCCACTGGAAGTGCTCCTGCACAGCTCCACCGAAGTCTCTCGCAGCCTCGTTTGACGTGAAACTGTGCTTGTCTCCTGCTCTATTGCACGTAACACGGAACTTCAACAGCTTTGCCTCTCCTTCGCTTGTCTTACCGTCACCAGCCTTGGCCTCACTCCCAGAACCCGCCTGCAATTCGTCTTTAGCATCTGATTGTTCATTATCCTCCTCCTCCTCCTCCTCTTCCCCATTTTGGGATGCCACTCCTTGTGTCTTTTCTGTATCCTGGCTGCTAGCAGGTTCTACACCTGCAGCGTTTTGGGCACAGCCCTCCTGTTTACTAGCATCTTTTTGATCTGTCCCTTCCCCTTGTCCATCCTCATTCAACTTCTCTTTGCTTGCAGTACTCTGCAGATTATGTTTTTTGCGTTTTGTCTTTTTCTTTTTTAAGCTGTTGTTCAGCTCCCAGACTTTCAATGGATCAGTCCAAGGCAGTTTTTTAACCAAATCTTCCAAATCCTTTAGAGCATCTTCCTTTAAAAGACAAAAAAAGTTGTGCTTTGAAGTCATTCCATCTCTTTAAAAACTATCCTTTTAAGTCTCTCAAATTAGTTTCCTGAACATGTAACCCACTAGACATTTAAGCAAAGCTTACAGCTTTTTGTGAGATTTTTGCCATAACTAAACAGAACTGCACTTAAAAGTCACAGGACCCATCGTATTTCATCATTTATCTTGTCAAATAAACAGTTAATGCTAAAATAAGCAACTGAACTGATACTTTAGTCCAAGGGTAACCTACAAGCATGGTATCAGCTCTCATCCTAGATTTTGCCTCTGCAGCATATTTAACTGAAAAAATTATGTTAGACAACATGACTGCACTTCCATTTTACAAGCCAGCACAGAGGAACTGGGGTAACATCACACATAAAATTAAAAAAAACCCAACTTGTTCATGAAACAGAGTACTTTCTAAAACTAGTCTTGAATTAAAAAAAAACCCTCCAAAACCCAGAAGTCATTGAAAAACAATGAGTAACTCACCTTGTTTTCTTTAAATTGATAGTCTTTGAACTCCTGAACAACAACAAACAAGTTATCCACTGACCTTAGGCGGTGGACCTAGAAGAAAGGAGAAACCACAGTGGCACGTTACTAACCACCTATGTCCAGGGGACTGTGTTCACTGTAATTAGAATGTTGTCATCTTACATCTAGATTTAGGAGATCACGTTTTTTCCGCTTTTTTTGTTTATATGGGGGTTATCACTTTACGTGCAAAGCCAGAAGGCAGACTTCCTTGCATGGACTTAAGCCCCCCACCTGTGACTTCATCTACCCTTGCAAAACCACAGTAAGCCTGGATATAGCTCTTGAAACCAGGACAGCTGAGGAAGAGTTTCCAAGTGTTTTTCATAACGAATGCCTTTAAACCGAAAGTATTTCGCTCACGGCGGGCGAAGATCCTGTTCTTTGCGTTAAAACCACCGCTAGTCTAGTCACAGCCCTCGCTGCCAGGGCAGCAAGGCCGCTGGCCGCGGCTCCGGGCCGGCGGGGAGCGGGGAGGGGGTAGGGGAGCGGAGCGGGCCGCCCGCCGCGCGGACCTGAGGCAGGCCCCGGGCCGGGACCTCGAAGTAGATCTTCCCCCGGTCCCTGCTGATCCTGGAGGCCGAGCCCAGCTTCTCCTGCACCTCCTCGGCCGCCGTCTGCTCGAAGCCGGTGGGCACGGTGGCGCCGATTACGGCCGTGAGCTCCGCGCCCTCCTCGGCCGGGGCCGGGGCCGGGGCCGGGGCCTCCTCCGCGCCACCGGCGGCCTCCGCTTCCGCCATGCCGCACCGCCGAGGGACGCCGGCGG
>JANZLQ010000037.1:24109381-24136898 GCA_026212715.1 Elanus axillaris | reverse complement strand
ACCCCCCCACCCCGGGGCCCAGCCTCAGGAGAGCCCCAGGCTCCGGCCTAGGCCAGGCTTGTCCCCAGCCCTGGGACCGAGGCCTGCGGGGACACCACGAGCAGGGCCCAGCGGGGGCTGCCGGGCCGGGGGGAGAGCCCCGGGGACGGGGGAGCGGGCCCGGTCGCCTCGGGCCTGCACCGGGCCGGGCCTGAGCGGGGACGGCCGTTGCCATAGGAACCGCCTGGGGTCTCCCGGGGGGGCGGAGCGTCGCCACGGAAACAGCTGTTGTCACGCCCCGGGGTGGGGCGTCGCTTTAGGAATAGCCCCGCCCCCAGGAGGCGGGCGAAACGTTGCCGCGCCAACCGCTGTTGAAGCAGCCGCGGAAGGGGGCGGGGCGTCTCCGTGGCAACGGCGGTACCGGAAGAGGCGGGGCGAGGCTCGGCGGGGAGGACTCGGTTTCCCGTGAGGCTCCGCGCGCGGTTCCGGCGGGCGGGCGGTTCCGGCGGGCGCAGGCCGGGATGGAGGCCGTGCCCCGCATGCCCATGATCTGGCTCGACCTCAAGGAGGCCGGGGAGTTCGCCTTCAACGCCGCCGTCAAGAAGGTGGGACCGGGAAAGGGACGGCTGGGGCCTGCGAGGGGCGCGGGGAGCGGGGCGGGAGGGTCTCGGCTGGGCTCCGGCCGGGGGAGCGGCCCCGATCGCCGCCTTCGGAGCGAACGGCGGCGGTGCAGGGGAGCCCGCTTGTGCCCAGGCTCGTTAAGGAAGCAGCTGTCGCCGGTGGCGGTGCCAGTCGCCCGGGAAACGTTCCCGGCGGGAGAGCAGATCTGTGTTTGACACCTGGCTGTGCGAAAACAGCGAGGTGGAGTTCTGCCCCGAGGAACAGTAAATACGCAGCTGTAACCAGAAAATCCAGGGAAAGGAGGAAGGGTCCGTGCGAACCGCCAACGCAACGGCGGTCGCTTAGGTTTCCGTGAGGAGCGTTGGCAGAACGGAGCCCTTCGCTGGCAGTCGCAGGTCCCGAGGCCGCTGCTAGGCCGCGGCCCCGGTGCGGTGCTGAGCGCGGCGGTGGTCCCAGAGCGGTGCTGAGCGCGGCGGTGGTCCCAGTGCGGTGCTGAGCGCGGCGGTGGTCCCAGAGCGGTGCTGAGCGTGGCGGTGGTCCTGCTGCGCAGGTCTCTGGCTGAGCAGTCAGTGTGCTCGGCTGGCTCGCACCTACACGGCACGTGAGAGCGACTGCTGCGAGAATCCACGTGCCTTTGGGTGGCAAACCATGGGTGGCTGTTTCCTTTTTTTTTCCTTGTTATAAAAAGTACTGAATTTCCTTGGTCTTCTGGCTATTGTCTTTGGCATGTTTCCAGCACCTGAACTGATTTTTAAGTAAAAAACTAGATGCCGAATTTTTTTCTCAGAAGGCACAGAAAGAAAGAGAGACAGGCCACCCTAAATACCTTCCGTGACCAATACTGCGTCAGTATGACAAAGTGTGAACTGCATGAAGCTGGAGAGGCACTTTTTTTCCCACCTCCTCTCTTCTTCAAATCCTGTAGTCTTTACCTGTTTCCAGCATTGGATTTATAAATGTAAACACAACTTGTCCCTGCAGCTTGTTCTTCCGCAGTTGCAGCGCATGCTGGCGAGAGCACTGTTTGTTTCTGTTTTCCTACATACGCTCTGATTCCACTGTGACATTTCACTAACAGGCAGGATGCCTGAAGCACTGCTCTTGCCGTTAAGCCTTCTGAAGCACCGCTTTGCATTCACATGAGAAGTATGTGTGCTAGCGAATGTCTCGGAGAGGGAAGGTGTGGGTTTTATTCCATCATTTTATTTCTAACTTGTGATTCAAGTCTGAAAATACAGAATTAAAACCATGGAATTTGGGTCATAAACATACTGGAGAAAGTTTCTGTGAAATGGCTTCTTTGATGAGAACTTAAAAGTAAGCTGAAGCAGAGAGCGCCACTGGGGCATGTTTGCACTTCTGAACCATAGCTGGCACCCTGCAAGATCTTCTCAGTACAGTGACAGTGCTGCGATACGGGGTGTGATGGTGGCTGCACAAACTTGTATCTTCATGTGTTATGCCCCTAGCGACTGCTGAAGCAGCCTGTGACACTACACCTTTACAGCATTTTCTAAGTTGTAGATAAAGTTAGTGTGGTTTGCTGGCTAGCACAATACAGAGCATCCTGTTCACAGGCTCCGTGCCAGCCGAGCAGCGTGGGCACGCTGTGTACAGCCCTGACCTGGCTAGTGCAGCTTCCGGCAGTGATCTCCCTGCAGCAGCAGGGAACCCAAGCGGCCAGGTCGCGGGTGTGTGTCTTGCTGCTCACATTGATTTTACAGATTTTGCTTAGCTCTATGCTGCAACAATACCTATAGCAAGGGAGAGCTTTGTGATTCAAGTGGGATAACGAACTATGCTTGCTGAGCTACTTTCAATAGCAGAATTTTCAGCATATTTTGGTGAAGGTGTTTGCCAGACCCTTACATTAATTCCATATGTCTGGCCTGTCAGCAGCAGCTCTGACCTCTCCCAGTTGGTCTCAGATTGAAAGGTGAGAACCGGTAATCAGCCTGCTATGCTTCAGCTCTTGAAATCTGTCCAAGCACCACTTGCAGAATTATTTCCTGCCAGTGGCCAGGTCCTACAGTAGCTGAAGACATCTGTTTGTCTAATACCCATGCAAGACTGTTTCTTAGAATAATACCACACTTCGCTTGCAGCTTTCTTCCTAAAAACTCCTAATGTGCTCTGTAAGTGTAGAGCCAAAGCATCTTTCAGTTCCAATAGGTGTAGATGTTACCTTTATGAATGACAGATGCAAACCCATTTAGACCAGCACTGTATGGCACCATGTGTGGCAGTGGGTGTAAGGAGAAATTTTTGCCTAAGGATTTAGGACAAACCCTCCTATGTGGGAGGCACACTGACAGTGTAATACATGTAACTGCATTACTATTTTTGTTCAGATCTTATCCTGAGAAGGATCCCATACAATGGATTAGAGGATAGTCCTCCCATGCGATCCAAAAGGTGTAGACCTTTTGGATCCAAAAGCTGTGTGAGTGTTTGAGTGTCCTCAGCTGCCACTGAAATAGCCGTACTTGTTGAACCCTTCTGAGAATTTTGCAGTTGCTTTCAGTGGGAACATGGTGATACACTGGAGTGACGGCATCTGCTCTGGATTTTGTGGGGCAGAAGAGAGGTGACTGGCAAAACTCAGAACAGTTTCCATGGAATCTAAGTATTTTAATTTTCATTCTTTGATCAATCCTTGGTTACAGAAAGCTTCAGTATATTTCAAAGCCACCTTGAGTGACTATGAGATAAACCCCCCTGGTTTTCAACTGTGTATTACCTCCTTTCTTTCTCTTCTGTAGAAGCAGACCATAGATGTGTTGGTAGTTGGTGTGGCATAACTATGTAAGCTGGGATGTAGCGTCACCAATGTAGGTGGAAAAAGGAATTCTATTCTGTGGGAGTCAGTGTGCATTGTCAGACTGGTAATAGCATACATATTCTCATTTATCCAAACTGCCAATATATTTTTTTCATATAGACAATATTGGACCTGTGTTTTGGTAGGAGAGAGAAAATGACAGACTGTCTTCAAGTCAAAACCAGAGTTGTATTTTCATGTCCATTGTGAACCCCATTCCCAGAGCCAAGAAATCCAATTGGCTCCCAAAAGAAGAAATGTTCAGTTAAAGCAAGAAGGTACTGGTTGGGTAGATCTGTTAGACTTACTTACAGACAATAGTGGTTCCTGATGAGCTGGCAGCATCGATTTTGTGGCTGGTTTAGTACATACCTGAAGAAGAGCATTGCTGTCCATTTGTCTGGAAGGTTTTGTACAGCAGGTGAATTGGGTCTGTCCATTTGGAAGGCACGCTTCAAATAGCAGGATGTATCCCAGAGGATACTGTGTTTTTCTTCACTCTTGCTCTTCAGGGTTAATCCACAGAAAGCGCAATTGTCCAGCTGAAGAAAGTATCCTAATATTATCCTGGAATAAATTATTTGTCTCATAATAGTGGCATATAATTGAAGAACATTTACAATAAACTTAGCTTACTAACACCAATAACTTGTCCTATAATTAGGACTATAGGATGAATATTAAAAAAAGAACAATCTGGATTTTGCATCGTCATGTACCTCAGAATAGGCATATGACTGTCCACAGCAGCTATATGGTTAGTTCACTACTGATGTGCTGTGTGACTTCAGAAGGGTCACTTAAGCATAATTTGCAAATTTGTTTTAAAAAAGTCTGGTTTGGATCTCTGTATGATGAACTGAGGATTTCCTTTAGTTTTTGTTACTAGTTTTCCACATGAGAAAATTCTGGGTTTCTGGCTTTTTGGGTGTGTGGGTTTTTTTGAAGGTGACCAGTTAGATACCTGCATGGATTCTTTCATCCCTGAAAAAGGCAACTTGGGTGACAAATCTTTCAGACATGTATGATTTTCCAAAAATGTTGTTTGACTATAGATAGCGAAGCAAGCAAACAGACAAAAACCCCAAGAACCTCAAACAACTCAACCAAGTACTTTCCTTTCTCAAAAGTTCACTTGCCACTTTCAGACCGCTTTTGTACCACCATTCCCTGACTTTGAGGGGATCAGAGTTTCCTCCAGAAAGCCTCTGGAGTTCTTTCATGAACTGTCCTGAATTTCAAAAGTAAAAATCGAGCACATGAGTCCTTGGTTGGCTCTAGGACAATGTGAGAAGGATGCACTGTGTTGGGACAAGATGCGCCATAGCAAGTTGAATTTCAGCGAAAAACATGGGGCCGGAGGAGTTTTTAGCATGGAGTGTGACGGATTGAAATGACTGTGTGTTTGCAAACTGCTGTCAGTCAGACAGCTTGCAAGAGCAAGGTTGTGAGGGGCTGGCATGGTTCAGTTTACCCTCGGAGCAGCTTGAAACTGCAGTGCCAGCCTTCTAGCTTGCCCGAGCAAGCGCCAGCTCTTGAGAACAGGAGTACTGGGCAGTGTGGCAGACAGAGCGATGGTCTGGGGTACTGAGGCCTTGTGGCTTTTCTTCCTGTCACACGAGGCTGGTAGAGCAGTGAGCTGGGAGGGAGAACTGGTAAGCCGTTCATCAGCAGCGTTCTTCATGGAGTTACTTAATTTTCTCGAGTTTTACTATTTCCATTTGTGGGAGAGAAAGATAATATAGTATAGTGTTTGGGAATCTTCAGCTGAAGTATAAAGTAGTGTTATCTTGAAACTCAGAGATCAGAAGACGAGTGAATTGGCAATATAGTGGTTACTGGATGGGGGAGAATTAGTCAGTGTTTATTGTAGCGCTGGCGAGCCCTGTGCCTTAGTCAGAAGAGGTGTGAACTGAGGCTAGCAGGTGATAAGCCAAGACAAACAATTAATAACTTCAAGTGAGAAATTGTATCACAAACCCTTATATTGGAGGTATTTTGTTAACAAGAGGACTGTTGTGGCTTTCCTGTCCCCAGTAGATTTTGCACATGAACAAATAAGCCACAATTAGTCACCTCTGTATGGGCAACACGGGTGGCTGCAGAGCTGTGTGCTCTGGAATGTCAGATGAGTGATAAGGCGATATAAGAAAGAGAAACCCATACTGCAAAACATAAAAGATGTGCTTAAAACGTGAGATGGATCAAGCCGTTCAGTACTGGGTCACGTACACCTCTGCCCAGAGAAACCAAGGTTTGTCCTCTGTAAGGTTAAATGAAAACTCTGCTGATGGAGCCTTACCTAGCAAGAAACTCAACGCGCACATAGAACTTTACACCACTAACAGTTTTGTGAAAGGTGTTCAAAGTTCTTGCTTAATTTGGACCAGAGTAACTGAAATTAACTTCTTGGATTGGTTTAATTAATTTGGTAGGGCATAAACAAATTTAGAGATGGCATTGAATTTCCAATAATAAAGCACAAAGTTATGTCTGCACCTGCCTTGCCTGGAGTAACTGCTTATATTGAGTTAATTTCAGAGCTGTAGAATTAATTTGGTGTGAACTAGTACAGCTTGTCTTGCAGTAACAGGGATGTGTTGTATAAATCCCATCTGGCATTTAGTTTTGCAAGGGTTAAAGTTCTTTGAGCAAGGAGATACCTTTTCTTCCAAATCAGCCCCTCAACATACAGCTGCAAAGCCTGTGCCTCCTAAGGCATACCTAAGGAGGAGCCTGGTCTTCATGAGGAGAAAAACACAGGTGGGACTTCTCGGAGCAGCCTGGTTTTTAAAGAAAGCATTATGGAATGCTGGGATCCCTAAATACTCAAGGCCATCGTGGAAAAGCTGGACGATAGGAAGATCTAATATCCATGATATATCATCCTAAGAAATCCGCATCAAAGAAAAGCTTTAAAGTGAGACAGCTGATCTTTTTCAGTGTCTGGATTTTGCTCCAGACCATCTCAATTTTTACTTTGGACTGAAAAACATCACAATTAATCCAAATTGGATTTGATCACCTGAAATGTCCTTGAATGGGAAGAAGCATTTCAACCACCCTAGAAGTGATTCTTTGGCAGAATGGCTGAGAAGGAACCACAGTTACAATGCCAGTTAGACAGTGGGGAAGGAAAACGTACACAGATTAGAAGTACTGACTTCAGCAGGTAGGATCAGGACTCTCAAAACAGTCAGCACTCTTGTCTTTCTGGGAATTACCAGATAACTGCAAATGACTTTTTTGTATCCTGTAGAAGCAGCATGCTAATCAGCACTGCTAGCACTAGCACCATGCTGTTGCCTGTATTCAGTGCTATAGTGGAAGCTATACCTGGATTCAGTACAAGTCCCTTCTGTGTGGGTTTTTTCCTCCAACTTGGTGCTGCATGAGACCTTTTTTGTTTCTGGCAAGTCACAAATATATAACATTTTCCAGCTGTCTCTCTGTCCTTGGACTAGCATGCCACGCTGCAGGACAGAGCAGATTATCTCTTGGTTGTGGTGACAAAACATTTTAGATCCAAATTTGTGAACAGCAAAAACATAATTCCACACATTTTCTTGTGGATATGACGAAAATCACACATTTATGTAAGAATGATTGGCTTTCTATATTCTGCTTATTCAGCCATAGCTTCTTTTAAAAGACATATGAAAATAGTAGAGTGAATTAATTTCTGGGATAAACCTCACTGGCTTCACCAGTTACGTTTGAGGTTCACCTCAAGTTAATCCTGGGTTCACTGTGATAATCAAAATCAGAAGAAACTCAAGAAATAGTAGTCTTTTGCTCTGTTTACATCTCTTCCTGCATTCATGAAGCGTTCTCCCTCTGGTGAGCTATCTTAGATCTCCGTATCAGAGATCATATCAGCTTACCATTAATGAAAACTAATGCACTGCAGACCACCAGTGAAGCCCCACGTATGGGTCTTACATGCAGACAGGAAGATACTGCACTGAGTGCCTGGCTGTTCAGAGAAATGCCAGCAAAATGAATATTTGTGTAATGCTGAATGTTACTAAAAATGGGTTCCCAAGGTATTCCAGACTTGCGCAGATTTTTATAGACCGTTGCTCCATTTGGCAGTTAGAGGGCAAAGAGGGGTGGTTGAAAAGCTGTAGTCACAGGTAGCTGAAGCCTGAAGCCTTATTTGAGGATGGATGAGCAAGATCCCATTATCGTTACGTTTTCCTTTGATTTTGAATGAATATATATTTTAGAATATTAAATTCTTTGAAAAGCACATTCAGGCAAAAGAGTTGCCTGTTATTTCAGCTAATACAGATCTGGATTGTATTTTTTGCTTCTGGCAAATGGATTGGGCTGGTCTTTAGTTCAAAGAACAGGGCAGTGATAACTCCTAGCTCCAGCCACCTGGGCTCAAGCTTTTGAGCAACCATTTTCCTTCTCTGTGAATGTGTGCAAGTCAGTTGTTAGGCATCCAAATCCAGTTGTCAGGAACCTCCAGCAACTGAAAAGTCTTGCCTAATCTTGCAGGTACCTAAAAGCCATGGATACCTAAATTTCTGTCAGGAGACATGAACATAACTGCTGAATTCCTGAAGCTGTTCATCAGTTCCTGCCCAAGGCCTGGGAGGATTCTCAGACAAGACCTTCTCTTTCTCCAACTTGCCCATGGAAACCGATCCAGAGATAGCAATCTCTCACTTAAATCAAAGCGTATCTCCCCTCCACTCCAACCCTTCCCCAAAGATACGAGACCTTTTGTGCTTAGCTTTATGGGCTCTCTTTCGTCGTGTTGATTTGAGCAGAGGGAGAGGGCCCACCAAAGCTCCTCTTCCACATGACCTGGAGAAGAAGTCTTCTCTTTGGGTGTCCTAGCTGTTTGTTTCAGCCTGCGGCAGGGGGTGATAAGTCTCGGCTGGGGGGGTGATAAGTCTTGGCTGTTGCAGTTACCTCTCTAGGTGTCAGTACTTGCTGGACCATTGACTGTCTGGTCTGGGAGCTGAGGTGCTTCCATGAGACAAAGCTGACCTGGATTCCAGCTCCACCACCAAACCTGGCAGGGCAGGGTGGTGTAATCCAGCCAGAGGGGCACAGGGAAAGCCATTTTTCTGGAGGAAAAGATAATTTGTCTTACATGCCGCAGGCCAGGTGGGGAATTTCAAGTAAAACCTCAGAAGTGTCTAACTGCTTTAGGGCTTGAACCATACCTCCCCTCTCCGCATTTCCTGCTGCTAGCTTAGGTTTAGATGGCTTTCTAGATCCCTTTTTGAGTATTTAATCATTCCCCTTTCTGAGCTGTGGATCCCCCCAGCAGCAAAGCAC
Organism: Elanus axillaris; assembly: GCA_026212715.1. Classification (NCBI taxonomy): domain Eukaryota; kingdom Metazoa; phylum Chordata; class Aves; order Accipitriformes; family Accipitridae; genus Elanus; species Elanus axillaris. The sequence goes on along the minus strand of JANZLQ010000037.1, from coordinate 24,128,179 downwards.
TGCACACTTGCACTGCACCCCATAATAAAGCAAACTACTCAAAGCCCAAATTCCACTGATTTTCAAAGAGTACTGAGCTCCAGCATGATAACATACTGTAATGGAGTCTAGCCTCTTATGACGTTTAGACATATTTGAAAATATTATCCTCTCTGTTGCAGTGTTGCACCTCTAAAATGTCTCAAATAGCACTCCTCTACCTAAGGAGTTACAAGAAATTCAGTAAAACTATGAGGCATGCAAATGCCATGGTAAATAAATGAATACCCAATGAGAAAGAGGGCAAAAAGGTATCTGAACTATACCAGCAACTTTTATATATTTGAACCTTGAGTAGCCCAGAGATGCCAGACACCCTGATAAACCTCCGCAAACAAGCTGGTGGCCATGCATGGCTGGCATTTATGGCAAAGCAGCTGTGGGTCTCTCCTGTAAACATCTATGATTTCCACATGTCCTGCCTTTCTGTGCAGTCCGAAGCTAAAAGCGAATCACTGGCACCTCAGTTAGAGCGTTTAAGTGAGCTCGTGCTCTTGCAGAGCCTTACGCTAAACCCTGGTTCGGTCTGAAGTCCTCCCCCAGGAGAGGTGTGCCCTGAGGGGAGGCAGGGTCAGCCCTGTGCCCCCGCAGTGGTCTGACATCTCAGGAGGTACCGGAGTCTGTACGGACACCCATCCCTGGGATCTGCACTGGAGCAGGGATGGCGGCACTTTCCTGCGCTCAGTGAGCTCTTCATCCACAGCTCCACTCAGACTCAGCAATTACGCTAATGTAACATCCCTCAGATGATAATTGCTCCACTTATTCATCACTAAAAATCTGATGATTAGCAGGTGAAGAGCCCACTGAGATGAATTCAGCTTTGACAGGAGGAAGGATACCTTCTACTTCCCTTAGGGAAAATGACACTAGCTGGTAATAGGACTGGATTTAATTGGATCAGGCTTGTTTTGTTGGGAATGGAAAACAAAACAATACCAGTTAGGGAAGAAATTTCAGAAATGAAATGGGGTTTGATCAGCAGTTTCAAATGTAATTTAGTAGATTTCTTTTCCTGAAAGTTAATGCCAAATGTTGTATTCTGCTTCCTAGCAGTTTTTCCTTTCTTCCTATTGCAGGCAGCCTGCATGCTCTTTCACCATAAACCTGTGACTTGAGGAAGCATCTGAGCTGCTCTGGCTGTTGGTTTATGGGCTCAGTCCTCAACAAGGACAAGAATTTAGAAGAACTTGAAGAAGGTGAGTTTGATTTCCAGCTCTACCAAATCCATCCCCGAGGACTTGTAACCATTGGCCTCAGAGAGATGATTTTCAGAAATACAAAGTAGATAATCTGTGGCTTCAAATTTGTTCTCTTGAAGCCATATGTGATGTCTCAAAAGGCTGCCTCCTGGCGCCAGAGGGTGCTTTTTAAAAATATATTCATGTTTTAACAGCTTGAAGCTATTAAATAGGTAGTGTGAGCTGGGCTTTTCATTGTTTCAAAGAAACACCTACACTGGTCCATTATTGACGTCAGAAACTGGCACAGCGTGCTCCTCATCAAACCGCCTAATTGGGGCTCTTGCTAGCTAGCTGGAAAGTAGGTTTTAACTTAGTCAGCCTGGTGCTGGAAGGAGAATTCAAGGCATGGATGTAAGAGAATTAGGTTCTTCCAGTTTGTATTCTGACAGAATAGATCCCTTAGTCATTTATTTTTATTGGGAACCTTAGTGACACTGAAAATGAGAACCGTGTGGGATCTTTTAGACAAAAATCAAGTTCCTTCACTACTGAGATGAGACGTTGATATAATTTACAGCTGTGGGGGTTTGGCATACTACATTAAAAACAATGTAAAATTCTTTGAACTTCAGTGTTAAAGACAGAGCCATTTTTATGACTTCTGGTCAGGTCTGTTACATGAAGCTTCACTCAATAATTCCTGCATCCAGCCTGTATCTTCTGTTTGCCTATACCATAGTTTGGAAAAAATGGCCTTAATATAAAACCATCAACTGGTAGAGAATCCTTCATGTACAAGTTAAACTGCTCCCATGATTAATTATTCGTACTGTTTTTTTACAAGAAACCAGTATTTTATAGGTCTGTTAAATACTGTGCATGCCTGATGTTACTTTCCAAAGCTTTGGAGCAGCGTTCTTTCTTGTATCTTGTTGGGTAGGATCCAAGTTGTGTCCTTGAGGAGTGATTTTATATAAAAAGGAGAATGTTCCAGCCAGAAAAGCCACCCCCTGGATTAAGAATTCCTGATACTGGATCAGGTCATTGGCCCCGATAGGTCAGATCTTTTATACAGATTAACATCTGATACAGCAGAATGTTTCTTCTCATTCCCCATGTAAATATATTGCCAGGCCCTGACACGTGGCAGAGATTTCTTTCTTCCAGCTCCTGCAGCTGATCAGATTACAAGTTTAAACCTGAGGAAAAACTTGATTATTACTTCACATTCACAAATGTTTCTAGTACTTGGGAACACTGCTAGGCCAGTTTTGGAGAAGGACATTCTGGATGTTACTGGACTCTAGTTCCTTGTATTTCACGTAACCTGTCAGCGCTTTCCATCCCTTCCTTGGCTGAAGAGAGCCTTGCTGTGCATTCAGTCATTGCTGTCAGTAATTTTCATGTAGCTGCTTACTGGGAACAGAAAAGTTCTCATTAACAACAGCAACAGTAATAGTAATACCCACAGTGAGACTGTGAGTATGGAGGAGGGTTGAAAATACAGAAGGGGACATTCTGCACAGTGAGAAAGTCTGACATAGAAATACTACGGATTAGGGTATGGGAGAGCAGAAGTGACAAACTGGCAGCAGAGGACACTGGACCTCATAGACGACAATGGACAGACCGTTCCTTTGACTGATGTTTTGTGTTGTCCTACGCCAAGAGGCGATAGAGCACTGCCATGCCGGCTTAGTGGAGATGTGTACAGTTTACACTGCCTGTGACACTGAGGAATCAAACAATTCAAGTCTTAAGAGTGACAGCAGTGACTCACTGGCTAGTCACTTAGTTTCCTTTGTGTTTGTAAATGCGAGTGATTCATTAGACCACAACTTAAGCTTGAGTAATTGATAGTAAAGAAAAGCAGGTTTCTGAGATGAAATGGACAATAATAATACCTTCATTACTAAACAGAAGAGGGGAGAGTAGCAAAAAGCCCACAAACTATGCTCTGCTGGGACCAAGTTGAATTGTCCTGGCCTTTTGAAATAAGATCTGTTTTTCTAAACAGGAAGACTGTGAAAGGAAATCAAAAGCTAAACTTTACTTGTAGCTTCTTGTACAATAAGTTAGTACCTATATCAAAAGCTGTCTTTGTTGCTATGATGACACTGATTCATTGATATATAAACCAAAAACATTATCTCCCTCTTTCTTCCATTCCTTAATAGCTAAGATGTTTCCAAAACAAGCAACCAAAGCCTTTGGAGTGCTCTAGGTCCCTTATTAGAAACTGCCTGGCTGGTCTCTGCATGTTGATGGATGAGAGCTGCTCCCAGGTCTTGGCCAAGACTTGAGTGTTTCAAGACCTGCTGAAGATCATACAACGTATCAGCAACAAGGCTGAGAAAAGTTGTGGCTTTCCCAGTTTCCTTGCTTGAATCACTTCAACTCTTCTCACTTGTATTCTTTCTAATGAATCTATTCAGTTGCAGTCTCTTTATGAGAAGGTTTGCATCCGTGGACATGCCTCCCCCGAAAGAATTTTATCTAGTTTGATCTGTATAGTAGTTCTAGTGCACAGAGTACGTAGTGCACTGTAGTGCACGCTGGCCTCCTGGAGGCAGGGTTTGTGGTGCTGATGCTCCTACCAGGAATGGCCAGGGGTGCAGATGGGTGGTTTCCTTAGGTGGGGAACTGCTCACCTTCACACTCGCAGATTAGTTTATTTGGAAATGGTAATTAAATGCCTCTTTGTAAATGACAGCATAACGGCTCCATAAGAAGGCCTAGCACATGATTCTCTGACCTCTGGATCAGGTTTTTTTTTTTCTCTCATTTTTGCTTCTGGGGCATCCTGAACGACTGTTTTAGATTAGAGAATTAAATCCTGTTTTAAACTTCCTCTCATTCACTCCCAGCACTTTAATCACTGGTAATGCACATCTCCGGTGGACCTTCAGTGCTTGCTGTGCTGTGGTGTGTGTGCACTGCCAACTCGCTTTAGAAACAAGCTGACGGAACGGTGCTGATCTATGCGCTGTCATTCTTTGTTGCTCTGACTCCTTCTGGAGTAATAGCAAACTTGCCAGGCAAGTGAAATTAAAAGTTTGCTCTTCCCATATAAAAATATTATGAGCAGTTATAGAAAGCTTTTCAGTGAAAAATGCACATGAGGGTGTCAGGCTCTTTCCTTCTATAACCTCTTTAAGAAAGTACTGCTTTCAGGGGACTTTGGGCGATAGCTTTACCACTTCCTCTTCAAATGTCACTCTTGCTCCCTGCTTTTTGGTACTGGTTTTACTCCCTCTTCTGTGGTACTTCACTGCTTACACAGGAAGTTGCCATGGGTTCACTACAGAAGTGAGAGTTAAGTATTGGGATTTGTTCATATAACCTTTTAACCTACAAGCGTCTACTTGCTAGCTGACAGCCAAGTTTACTTTGAGATAACTTCATAAAGAGAGATTCTTACACACACAAATAAAAAAGGAGGCAAAGATGAAGTAGTTTACAATTCAAAATTTTTCATGGGATTTTAACCTCAAATGGTGCTGTTAATGTCTGAATGAAGTGTGGATAGATAGCCTGTGGTGTAAGCTGCAAACCAGTCAGACAGGTCTAATGGGATCCAGCCCTTTGTGCTGTCTCAGTGGCCTGTGTGGGGAAGAGACGAGGTTACACAGTTCAGGAGTTCTTGCTCTTCCAGTCGGGGTTACAACTTCATGGTCTTGAATCTGCTTTGACATCCAGAAAATGAGGATTTGTCAAAGTGCCTGCTGAGCTAGCAAAAGCTTTAAAGATTGGAAAACTAATAATCCCTAAACTTATTTCTAACAGTTCACAATGTGTTTTTAAGATTTTCTGTCTTTGTACCTGGTCTCACTTTCCTTGGGGAAGAGAAAGGAGGAAGGAGTGGTACACATGAACTCTTTTGTTTCTTCTGATAGGTCAGCCTGTGATAGATAGGATCTTTGAGCAAAACCCAAGGCAGGTTTGTGAAATGTTCAATCCATCTGTTGTTAAAATTGCCTTCAGTGGACAACAGCTGTGATGGCTTCCCTGCCTGCGATGATGCAGAATGAAAGATCCTCTGTGTAAATTACCATAAAACATACCCAGGATTCACTGTTGTCTGTAGAGGAGATCTTTAAATTACTGCAGTGGATCTGCTATGCCACTGCCAAGACTTGCCTATACTTGTAAAATGTTCTCCATTAATGACACAAGTTTGTCTCCTTAGGAGTTTTTAATGGAAACAGCAAAGCATCATCAGGTGGCTGCTAAGAGAAGCAGCTCCTAGTTTTGTTGGGTTGTCACATCTTTCCATCATCATTCAAAACTTCCCCGTACGACCAGCACACGAGGCTGGGAAAAAACCAGTATTTGAGCTTGGTGCGTTTCTGTAAATGGCATTATGCTAGCTGCAGCATTGTCCACAGCACTCAGAACTTACTAAACACTGTGTGTAAATGTGCTGATTCTTTCGTCAGGAGGCTGTTTAAGTCTCCTGTTGGTGCTGGGTGTGTGTACCACTGGACTTGCAGCAAAGCTCAGGCTTTCTGCGCCTGAGTGTGTGCAGGATAGCAGCATGTCTCGGTGCGGAGGCGAAGGTGCAGTGCTGGTGCATGGAGCATGTCCACGGGGCCGTGGTCAGAGATTCAGCCCAAAGTGCTGGACTCGGTGGCTCAGTCCATGCAGACCGTGGGTATCGGCACGTTTCACGTTTTTCTGAATGGGCAGACACATTCCCCCCGCAGCATGGCCGGGGGAATGCGCTCTCAGCATGCCGCCTCTGCTTCTACCAAAACATGATTTGGCCATTACCAGCTAGCGGATTTTCATTTTTATGTGTGGGAGTATGTGTGTATAATAAAAAGTTGCCTCCTGCTGAGAGGCCTGAATCAGAAGGACTTTTTTGGATCCTTCCTGCGGCGGAGGGTTTTTTATGTGTGTTTCAGCTTCAGTCAGCGGTTCAGACTGAGCAGGCTGCTTTCATGTGTTTTAAATAAAGCAGCTTGATCAAGGAGACCACACACAAGAGAAGGGCTGCAGGAGGAGGCCATTGCCACTGACCAATGGATAATTTAAAGGAAGCAAATCTTCTGCTTTCTCTCTGCTACTTAAGAAAGTTGTTTAATTGAAAGGGAATTGTAATAATGAGAATCTAAAATGGAGATCTGCTTGTCCCAGTTACTGCTGTTCGAATTGCAGCCTCTGGGCATTTTAATGAATACACTATCACATGATATGTACATTTCTGAAGCTGAAATTTGTTTAATTCTTTTATGAGGCAAAGTTTTAAGGCAAAATATTATCAGTTGGTCTATTCATAGCTGTAGTGGGAGGAGAGGGGAATAAAGCCCATGGAAACTTTTTTTTTTTTAAATTTTACCCACTGCCCCTTCTGCCCTCCAATAAAAGAAATTCTGCTAAACTTAAATCTTTAGAGTTCCATCTTTCCTCCAACTTTACTGCTAGCTCTTCTGGCGCTTTCTGCAGCTCTGGCAAGGATGTGGTATTTTGGCTGTTTGAAGTTGTTGTTACTTAAGCCATCAAAGATGCTGTGTCATGTGTGCTGCTTGGGTGCAGGAGGTAACCGAGGAGCCATACGGCCTGTGTGAATCTACAGTCCTTGGACCCGGCCATCCTGCCTTCGCCCACTCTGGGGAAATAGCGGCACCAAAAAGTTGTTCTGAATTATGAAGGACATATCTGCCTCTCCAAGGCTGTGCTGATACAGCAAAGGCAGTGGACCTGGACTGCCAGGCTCTCCCAGAGGAGACTGTTGTGTGTTTCTAGAAGAGAAATGAACACTTTTTGGGGAAAAAAAAAAAAAAATCAACCCCAAACCAAAAACCAGTTCCCCGGACATAATAGTAGAGGTCCTTTCATTGATCGAAATTATTTGTGTCAGCGGTGGGTTAGGTATGCCTGTTAGGGATAGCTTTCCCCACCCTAACTGAAATATCCATGCTAACCTTATTCAGGTGTAAACCAAGCCTGGATGATTTCTCCTCACTGAAACAGTCTGGTCCTACATGAAATTTCTGAATTGCTAAGTCACTGTCTGTCAATGGGTAGTGGTGAATGAATTCCTTGTTTTGCTTTGCTTGTGTGCGCAGCTTTTGCTTTACTTATTAATCTGTCTTTGTCTCAACCCACGAGTTTTCTCACTTTTACTCTTCCAATTCTCTCCCCCATTCCACCAGGGGAGAGTGAGTGAGCGACTGCGTGGTGCTTAGTTGCCGGCGGGGGTTAACTCATGACAGTATTCAAAAGGTGAAAGGAGCATAGTCTAAAAAGCATGACTTCTAAGAGAACTTGACCAAACTGGAACTGTCTTTTCTTAAAAAAAATGGGGCAAAGAATTGGAGGAGGTCCGTGAGGGTACCACAATTTAAAAATACTATAAGGCTAAGAGCAAAGGAACAACCTTTTGCCTTTGCCCATGGCAGAAAGGTCAGAACATTATTTCCTTTAAACTGCAGATATAAATACTGAGATTAAATGCCAGAATTTTGTTCCCCACTCTTCAACCATGCTAAGGCTAAAGGAGCATGGGATGGAGGAGACTTTCCTGACATATAGGTATCTAAACTCCTCTCACTGACACAGGACTTGTGAAGCAGGAGGTCCCTACTAGTCCCATTCCTCATTCTTAATTCAGAATTCTTAATTCTTAAGTCATAATTCAGAAGCAGGGGGAATAATCTTGTTGTGGCCCTGCAATGTGCATTGTCATGTTTTCTGTTACACCTGATGTGTCTGATTAGTTCCTGAGTCCAAAAAGGGTGCTGATGCTACAAGAATACACAACTTCTCTGAGATACCATGAATACTGATGAACATCTCCATAGTTTGCATTTGCATTTTACTAATACCTTTCATGGGAAGCTTTGTTTTCCTAACAGCTAATTTATTAGCGAGTAAATTGAGGCTTGCATATTAAAAGACCTGCCAAATATCACTTAGGGGACAGAATAGAGTCTAATAGAATTATGAAGTCTTTTTTTTTCCCCCAGAAAAGCTATCTTGTAAAGACTTTTTAATTATTCTTGAGGATGGAATCTTACAAGATCTGTGATGCATTGCAATATCAAAAGAGTTCTATTAATTTACCCGCGATTAAACTCTCTGTGACCCTGCTGTGGGGATGCAAGGTTTGTAAGACTCCTAGCTGTTGTTCTAACGTCTGTTGTGTTAAACCATACATTCAAAAGATGTATTAGATGCTCAGCAGTCCTGCTATCTCTGATATTTTGAGCTGAGAAAAATTGGTTTCAGCCTCTTTTCTATAGAACCAGGCTGTTGTATTCAAAGTGGTGGCACAAATGTGCTTTGACCTCTTTCTTTCTGTGAAGTCATCATAATAAGCACCTGTCAGTAAAACTGTCCATACATAAAAGCTGTTGTTTCAGACCTTTGTTTGCGGCTGGTCAATTGTTTCCAACTCATCGTTAGTCATTTCTATGGTAGAAAAAACATAATTATTTTAGTGAATTTTGAATAGACTACACTGACATTTGAGGTGATGTATGTATTGGGAATTAATAAATACTGTGTACTACATATAGCAGTGTGCGTGGCACAGTGAGGCTCCATTGACTTTTCTGGGAAATTACAACTTCTTAAACAGCAGAAGCTTGGCAAAAACTTGAGTGACTTTTGTGACAATGACTCTGCTGAGAGCTATCTTAGCCTGCGTATAACCTGTATGGGCATTGCAGCTGAACACGACTGCAAACAGTTTAGCTTAATTGTAATCTGATTTCTGCAACTATATCCTACACAGAAGATCTGAATTATGTTACTAAATGGAAATCCTTCTGTTAAGAATATTTGAAAGAAGATTGGCACACACTTACTTAAAAGATCTTTTGGGGAGCCTAGGGGTTTGGTTTTTTTTTTTAATCTGTTAAACTTTCTATTTTAAACATAACTGCGTTTAAGTGGGAAGCCTGCGCTATCTTTTAACATGTGAAACAAACAGTTTGATCACCTACTTGAATTCTATTTTGCACAAAAATGTACCTTTGGAATCATATCCCTGTGCTTCTCATTTGATAGAGCTGCACAGAAGTGACTGTAGCAGGAGTTTGTATTGACAGGAAGCTGGTCTCACTGTGAGTCACTCTGAAAGGGGTTTCCGTGAACAAAATGACTGAATCCTACTTATTCTGTGTGTCTATGTAACACACATAAAGGAACTGGATACAACATTTGCAGTGTAAGATTTATCCAAATTAATCTCTGCTTTTAATGGAATATGGCAAGTACTTAATTTGGTCCCATGAACTATGTTCATTTGCTAACAACAAAGTTGTTTTCACCCCTAATGAATTATCATGTGCAAATCAGAAATCTCATTTAGAAAGGTGCATTTCACAAGAAAATATCATCTGAACAGAGGTCTGAATGCTGCAGATGTATGAAACAGAGAATGTAACCAATGTGAGAACAGTGTGTGATGAAAAGACTGCATGAGAGTCACATCACATCTGCATCAACTTGGTGTTCCTTTGAGATTGCTGGATGAAAGAATTCATGTCTTTACAAATAATGTTTCAGGGTATTTATACATGAAGAATAGTGGAAGCAATATCATGATTCAGGTGATGCTTCCATCTGTGCTTCACCCTTTCTTAAACAGAATTTATTATGTGGAAAGAATACTTGACTCCTGCACTTGGAAAGACAACTGGAAGAAAGGAAGAAGTGGAAAACTGTCTGTGTGCTTCCACCTTTCTAGGGAATGTGAGGTGGAAGAAGAAAGGCAGGTGGTGTTCTGAGGATTCAGAACGGTGATACTACAAGAAAAGGAGGAGCTGGTAACAGATTTAGCTGACTTTGTGACTGCTGCCAGACTTCTGGACAATTCTGAAAACATTCTTAAGAAAAAGTTGAGTATCTTCACCCTTTTTAAAGAGAGAGAGAACAGGGGAAATGACCATTTAAAAAAAAAAAAAAAGTTGTGATAACTTCCTTGCTTTTTTTAAAAAAAACCACACATGAGAATGGTTTTGGAGTCTGCCCGCATTTCTTCTGTGTTTGAACATGGCTGTTACGGTTGGATTCCTGTTCTCAACCATTGCTTCTGCAGCGACACAAGGACTTTGCAACTGTGCTCTCTGCTTGCATTTTATATTAACAGCTTTGAATTACTACTATGTAAACGCTGGCTTAAACCAATTAAAAAACCCAAAGAAAGTGTTCAGACCTTGGTTGTCTCCTCTTGAGCACTTGACAGTACACAGAACAGACAGCACGTCCGACAGCAGGGCACCCAGGACAGTTGCCGTTCAACCTCCTTGGGGCAGCCAGGGAGGAAGGAGGACGCAGCCCCCTCTGCAGCGTGGGTTCAGGATCTGCCTGCCAGATGGGAGCTGCCCGCAAGGCCCAGCTGGAAAGCTTTTGGAGCAGTGGAAGAAAATCTGTGACTTTTTTTCCCCTCCCATTCCCTCTCCGCCGTGTTTATTCTACATGCTGGCAGTTGCTGCTTCAAGCTGTGGCTTGACTCGTTGCACGTGCCTTGCCGCTGGACTCTCCTCTCCCTCCCCTGCAGGCTGCATGACCTTTTTATCAATACTGTTTGTGCTTAATGCTGCTATCAGGAAGGTGCCTGCTTGCAGCGCGGTCCCCTTCTCTTTTGCAAGTGTTGTGCAGGGAGCATCATGACGAGAAACAGCAATGTGTGAGCGCTGCATTTTCTATCTGCTTTTCTGCCAAACGCACCAGTTCCTTTGGTCCTTGGTACCTGCACGGTTCACATGGTGACTTGTAGAGAGTTATACTTGCTTCAGGTTGCTGTGGGTGGACAGACCTTGCTCTTCTAGGAAAAGTAATCCTGAATAACATGTATGCTTACTACTACACTTCCATCCTAAATAATTTTAAAAAGATGATGTAAGTAAGTAAGATGAAAACTCAGATTTGATAGTTAAGTTTCCATTCCAAACCTACGGTCACCGTCAGGTTCTCATGAAACGCCACTGATCTGTATGAATTCATCATACATTTATGTGCTCTTTTAGGCCAGAAACAAACCCCTCTCATGTCCTGGTTTACCTGTGAACTTTTCAGTATTACTGTGCTGTGATGAATGTTCTTTTCAAGCATATATCTGGCTGATTACTTAACAGATTCTACAGCACTGCATTTTTAAGAGGCTAACAGGAGATGCCTTCTGAGTTAGATATTGTTGAACTCAATCTGTGAAATCAACTGCAGGGAATCCAGGCTTCACTTGAGCCCCAGCTATTTGTCATTAAATTATGAAAGTATTTTAAAGTGAAACTGGGAAAGTTGTGCAACTCCACAGGGAGCAGAGTCTAGAACAAACTCCAGGTTTAAATTTTCTTACTGTTTTTCTGCAATTTAGTGATTTGTTTGTTCTATATCCATGACTACATAGCTGTTAGAAGCAGACTTTTTTCATCAAGTGTGGCTCATATGAAATACTTGCAGTCATCACAGTAATTCCTAGTCCGTTAGTCTCCTGGGCTGTGGATACCAATCCTCTGGCAAGGCCATCTTGCTTTCTAATGTTGCCCCACCAGCGTGCCTCGCCCTGTGCTTGAGAGAATCTCTCCAGCGCAAGACAGTGATTTGTCTTAGCTACAAAATAATGAAGCCAGAGAATCAAGACTTGTTATTTTGGAGTTCTGGAACATCATCAAACTCATTTCATAGGGCCAGAGGATGAGCCTTTTGGAGTAATGAATCCAATTTACTGCTGAGACAAATTCCTATCTGTAAGATTTTGTTTTGGAGGACGTGAAAATCCCTCCATGGATTTGCACCTGTTACCTGTGTGTGTTCATTGCTTTTGCAGTTTGCTTTGGTAGCAAGTTATACTTGTGTTACGTGTGTTTCGTTTAATGTATGTGTGATACAGTTTCCAGGGGACCAACTTTCCTGCCTGTTGGTGAAGACTGCAGTGAAAAACAGCCTGCAGTGTTACGCTACAGTATGATGGATGTGGCTCCCAAATGGGAATGAAAGGTGTTGTTCAGTTAGTTGTGTGTTATTTTGTGGGATAAATCAGTACGTGGAAGTGAACTTTAGGAAGGCGCTAGTCTTCCCGAATTTGTGGCTTTTCTTTGCCCAGCGATTACCTAGGGCTTTCATGTCGTAGGAGAGTACAGAGGTGTCAGTCTCTATTTCTGCTGACCTGGTTCTTCTTTTCTAACCTGGATACTCTGTGAACTGGAGCTGGTTTGGATGAGAAGTGACAGCCGAGGGAACAGGGAGCAACAACTCTTCAGCCATGCTCAAACCTGAACTGCACTCACAGAGCAAGCTGGTTTTGGATTAGTGGTATTTAATGTTGTGCAGAACATGTTAGAGCAAAAATCTTGTAGTGTTGATGCAGAGTTTTTGTAGCATTTTCAAAACACTTGCAGTTGAAGGGCTGCAGTGTTTTGCATGCTGTTCTTCTATGGCCTGGCTCAAGTTTGCTGGTTATGAAATGAGTGACATTGCTGGGTGATTTTCTCAGGAAATAGTGCTCCTTCTGCTCTGGCCCGGGTCTGTGCACATACAGCATATTTGCTATTAGGCTGCAGCAGGCTCTGGTGCTGGTGTCAGCTCAATTTCCTCCTCTTAAGCGTATGCCAAGGGCTAGATGCCAAAAGCTGGCAATGAAACGGCTCTGGGAAGAACCTAGACCAGGAGCGAAAGGGGACGTGGGAAGGATGCCAAGGCTTACAGAAACAAGAGACAGCAACTGCCAGGATGGTGACTGAGAGAGGACCGCACCTCCCAGCACAGTTTTCCTTAGCCCAGTAGGAGGGAAAGGAGCTGTTAATGCTAGAGACAAGTTTTAGTCTTTTTCTGTAAATATTTCTGGGCTATCTTGCATATCTGCCTGGGGAAAAAGCTAGCTAAAACTCCAGACAAAACCTCTGTGAAAACACCCTGTTCCACACACACTTTTAAGTGAAAAGAGAATGAAAGATGAGCAAATATTAGACTGAGAGGGTTGTGGTACTGTTCAGTGACTATAGAAGGGGGGATGCTTATGCGTCATGAGGATGCTGTGAGATCCCGTATAACTCAGTTCTTGGTGCACAGGAACAGGAGCCTTGAAACTTATTTGTAAAGAAAGAAGGGAGATTGAATAGGTTCTTCGGGCTGTGACATGAGAAGAGCTGTATAAGTAGCTCTTTTTGAGTTATTTGAGAGAGAGAGAGTAAGTGAATGAGTGTGAGAGAGGATGGAAGAATATCCCGAGTGCAGGTAAATCAGCATCTTGTGACGAGAATGATGTGTGGGCTTGTATGTACGACTTGGTTGACATTTGATGTGTCATACAGAAAGTCAGACTGCAAGCATTAGAAAATCACGAGTTACTCCTTGCAAACCATGATGCTTCCTTTAGAATAATGAAATTACAATTAAAACGACAGCAGCTCAGGATATTGCTCGTCTTTGACATCTGAGCCTTTACTGTGCTCCTGGATCATATTTTTCAGGATTTTTCTCTGCAGCTTTGAGGCAGGGGAACTTCATTAAAAACTGAAATGAAAGATGACTTTGTTGTCACTGACCGCCAAGGTCTGCCTCAGCCTTGGTCCCAGGGCCACCCATCTCGAGCCCGGTGTGCTGTGCGGTGCCCGCTCTGTGATTTCTGCTGGCAGGTTGCCGTGTCTCGCCGCGTGTCCTGGGTGCCACCCGCTCCCTGCCCTGGCCCGTGCACCAAGAGGCTCCCTGTTGGCTGCCGGTGAGGCCGCTGTGGAAGGCAGACTGGCCTGGCCTTGTAGCTTGGTGCAGATAAATCGGTGTACATCCTTTGTTCGATGCTTGCTGCCGCGCAGTGACTCGGTCAGCGAGTGCACGCCAAGCGCCATTTGGCCTGGGCAGCCTGCAGCAGGCGGCGTGGACTGAGGAGAAGGGGGGTCTGGGACCAGTTTTGGGCTCTGCTGGAGATGTGCTGTGTGATTTCTAGGGAGTTTTGTGCCTTTGTTTCCTCTCACCTCATCCTGTCCTGATTTTCCTTTTGTCAGGACAGGAATATCAAGATTATCTCTTTCTCAAGAGCTAAATGCCTCTTTGAAGTATTCGAAATAAAAAAGAAAAAAACAACCCCAAACTCTTCTCTCTTCACTCCAGCCTTTATTTTAAATTAAAATCTCCCCCCAAATTTTGCCTCTCATACAAATGATAATACTGGCCTTGAATCCCTGTGAGCAAGCAGGCTGTATTGCCGTTTGTATTACTGTTGAGGTTGCCAGTTAGATCTGACAGCAACATTTTGCACCAATTTTGGGCATATGGACAGCTGGCAGAGCACTGGTGAACTCCTGTTTTACACATGTGTTTTTACTCAGCTCCTCAAATTTTGGAGCGGTTGCATCCAGTGCACATCCCTGAAATGCCAGTGCTTTGGAACAGTTGCCTCATAACGCAGGGTTATGTCCCTACTGAAGAGAGAGGTGTTTTTACAGTGAGAGCTAACTGGGTATCACACCTCTCCGTGCTGTGAAATTCCAGTGCAACAGGACGTAGATCCTTCTTAAACCTGATGCAGGTAGTCAAGGTTGCTGCCGTATTTTCTAGTAGTGAAATGGATAAAAAAGCTCATCTGGCCGTTTGAGAAGTTGAAACGCAAAATATGTCGGCTGTGTCTCTGCTTTGCCTTTGGAGATAGCTAACTGGAGCTTTTGCTCTTGATTTTCAGAGAGGTCAGCGCCTTGATTTCTGGGCTGTGTTTTTGGAGAGCCCTCAGTAAATGGAAGTTTTCTTTTTTGGAGTAGTGTATTCCTGAGAGGTCTTCTCTGCCTTGGGCACACTTCCACTGGCATACATACCCGGTTACTTTCCATTTCAGACGTTCTTTAATTTGGGTGAATTAAAAAATTGCAGCACGTTTTTGGTAGGTTTAGTCCTCAGCCGGAGCAGCACGGTGAGCGGGTCACTGCAGTGCTGGCGGTGCCAGCTGGAGGAAGAGGATGGGGAGGAGGGCGAGGAGGCAGCAGGGCAGCACGACCTTCTCCGCAGTGGTGTGGCCGTAGGTTGCTTAAGCCCGGCACGAAGCCGCGCTGACAGTCTGCTGGCTCCAGCAGCTCAGCCCCAAGCAAGGATTTGCTCAGGTGCATCTCTTGTTAAGTAACAGCACCTTTGTTTTGCCAAGGGAATAATTAACGACCTGTGTTTTGCCAAGGGAATAATTAACAATGGTGTTCTGAACCCTTGTGCTCCTGCACCTCACTGTTTCATCGTGGCAGGTCTGGCTCAGCTTTTCATTCCTCTAGGACTGCTTCTCTGAGCATGCTTTCGCTTGCTTTGGGGGATAGTCTTTTTCCTTAACACTGAAAAACACAGATATTACAAGTCCACTGTAATTTAAACAAAAAATCTCTACAATTGTTTAACCAGTAACTTTTCTTATACCATGTACTTTTTATTATCTTGTGACAAAATACCTTTTGTCCTCTTTTCCTCCTTGAGGCATTTGAATCTAAGTACCTTTAAGCATTTAAGAATCTGTATACATTTAAATAATAGCTAATGGAGAATCTGTATACATTTAAATAATAGCTAATGGATATGCCTCTGTCACTATAAACCAGATTTTTCTTACTGGCGTGATTAGAGGGAGGGTAGGAAAAGGAAGTACATCATAATGATTGGCACATGAGAAACCAGTGCCAAATGAGTACCCACACAGATTAGTGCCGCTTTTTCTCTGGAAAGCTAGTGTGGCTGTACTTAGAACGTGCCGGGACGTTCCTGATCTTGTCTAAAAGGAAGGATTCACATGCACCCGTCAAGTGGCACCCCAAGAGGAACCGGCCCAGTCTGGGCAGTGGAGGTGTGACGCAGAGCTCTGCTGGGGCAAGCCCCCAGAGCATTTCAGACGACCGCTGGAACAGACCTCTGGCAACCAACAAGCTGTTTCTCTGCCCACCTTCATCTTTCACAGAGCTGCAAAAGCAGCACAGTCAGTCAACACACACTAAGTCTAAAAAAAGCGAAAGGAGAAAGCAAACATCAGAGTGTAACTGAACAACAGCAGGGCTGCTATTTTTGTCAGAACTCTTTGAGCCTGACACAGTCCCACACAGTTGCTGCAGCTCTAGCAAACACAGCGCTTCATCTTTGCATAGTGCAGCTCTCCAGCCAGAAGAACCTGCTCAAATACAATTGGTTTTACTGCTGTTGTTGAAAATCCCTGCTCTCCTGGGTCTCCCTGTTGTGAAAGCTTCCCCGGCTTATCAATAGCGTATCTATTATGTGACACTTGTCCTTACTCTGAAGCTCTGCCAGCCACTGCTAGGCAGCATCTCATCACACAGTAAATCTGCTTTTAACTGCATTGGAGCAAAAGCCTAATGTAGTGTGCAAAATAGGAAGAGGGAGACAAAAGTGATAAAAATCAAATTAGATTCACTGTGCACACAAATTTTCAAATGCATGGCACAGTGATGCTGGGAATAGAGGGAGGAAAACAGAGCTTTAAAAACAAGGCATAAAAGCAGATTGCTGTCCTTGTTTCACTTCTGGAGTCACTTTGCATTCTGCATGCGCAATCAGGGGAGACCACAGTCAGGGCTTAGGCAGATGTGCCTGCAGCTAATTACTGTGGCAGTTCAAAATACTACTCCCTTTGTCCACCACTGGGCTGTTCCCATTCCCAAGGCCGAAGTAGCATCCCCGTGGTGGTGAGCCGAGTGGCCCCTTGCTCTGTGCTAGTGCAGAGCCCCATAGCTTAGCCCAAGCTGCAGCCAGGATTTACAGTGAACTGCAAGGAGCGTTGCTGTCCTCACAGCTGAGATAGGGTCCGGCGACCCTCGTCAGGGGGTGGTAGCACATGGCTTGGGCATGGTGACACCTTATTGCTGTGGACATCTGCCCAAGCCCTTCTGCAGACCCAGGAAGGGTGCTTGGCCAGTTCCAGGCATGCTGATGCAGCATATATTAGCAAAATGCTTATGTTGCTTCAGCTGCTCCAGGAAAGTTTGATTTATGCTGCTACAGGAAATAGCCTTTCTTCTCAATGGGAAGGTACATCTCTATCAGCACGATTCTGTTGGGTTCAGGTTTTCCATCAGCAGGGCTGTGCCTCCAGGACACAGGGGCAGAGCTAGCGGGCGGTAATGGTGTAGGTTAACCCTGACTTTGCTTAAAGAGGGAGGATAAGCTGCTCTATCCCCAAAGCAGCAGCTTTATTAGGATAGCAGAAAAAACCCTGCACTTCCTGAGGCCCCAGTGCTTGTGGTGCAGCTTTGCTGTAGCACCACGGTAGCACTGCTTGCAGCAGAGGCTGTGACTTGCATTAGGGAGGCACGCCAGCAATACCTGCTGGTGGTAGTACATGCTGGAAGGGAGCCTGGCTTTTCTTCAGCCAGATCCAATACTTCTGGGCTGTAGGAGTGCATTCGATTTTCAAAGGTCTTTCTCCACATAAGTCTGAAACTGACCCAGAGCCAACTGAAATCTGTGGGAGATGAGCTATTGACTTCAGTGGCTTTTGATCCAGACTCCAGTGGTGCCCTAAATGCGCTTGTCTTTGCAGTCCCACCCTGCTGCGGTTCCTGTGAAAGCGTGGAGTACACAGCCTGGTGCTGGCTGCAGGTCCAGGCTCTCCCTGTGCTCTCCTCCACTCCTCCTCTCATGGGCATCCTTGAGTATTTTCCAATCTGGTTTTTCAGCTGCTGACCCAGCAGTATGGAGCTGGATAGGAAACCACCAGGTTTTCCCAGGACTTGCAGAGGTTTGGTTTTGGGATGATCAATCAACAGGTGCTGTCGATCAAGCAATATAATTAATATTGTCCAACCTTTGCTGGTAATTGTGTTGCCTTCATTAGTGCTGGGCAGGGGAGTTTCACCCTCCTTGCAGCTTGTTTTTGAAAGCAGCTGCCTTATCTGGTCAGAGCAGCAACTTTTAATTTTCTTTAATTAATGGTGAAGAAAACCTGTGTTCAGGCAACACTGAGGAGAGGAGAGTGGAGGAAACACCACCAAGGACTGCACCATCCCATGGGCATTGGATTATGCCCAGCCGGGGTCCAGGCTTGGCATGGATGCAGTTGCTGCTGCAGAGGCATGTCCTTGTTGGGCAGAAGCTCTCAGTAGCTGTTACCTGTGAATGCTCTTTGCAGCTCAGTGTTGCGCTCGGAAAACATTCCTGGTCTTCTCAATTTCATGTTTCCCCCTTGCACATTCGTCAGGCTGGCCAACTGTCACAGCTCCCAGTTGCACCTTTGGGATGTGAAGTTGCCGATGTGTTAATGTCGGTCTGGTTTTGCTCCAGGGATGGAGTCACAGCCAAGTGGAAGGATTTGCAAAATGTGTTAAATGGGCCCTGTGTGGGAGTTCACAGTGAAATGCACAATGAGGGCTCTGGTACACCCCTGGTTCACTCCTCTTGCACAGGGGTGTGCTTGCCGGTGCGGCTGGCTGGTATACGCCTGCCTGTGCCACGGCTGCGTGCTGGCACGGATCAGGCCCTTCTGCATTCACCCTGTGAGTGGGGCCTGTGCTGGCAGGTTTGGAGCAGGTAGCCAGTTACTTTCTGCTTTACCTCTGCCTCTCTTTTCTTCTTCTTTCTTGGATTACCACTCTCATCCTTTTCCTTCAGTGTTTTTCTCTTCTCTTCTCTTCTCTTCTCTTCTCTTCTCTTC
>JANZLQ010000037.1:24095132-24109341 GCA_026212715.1 Elanus axillaris | reverse complement strand
TCTCCTCTCCTCTCCTCTTTCCCTCTTTTGCTTATCCATATAAAGCCAACACATCACAATGGAGTTAATTCTGGGACCTCACTGTATAATAACAGTAATAATTACCAGTGTTCTCCTTTTCACCATGTGAAAATACAAAAGCACATGCACTGCTATATGCCTTGTACCAAGGGTTGGCTTTACCTTACGAAGCGAGTCTGGGCCTTAGCAGGAGGGGATGTCCAAGGAAACAAAACCTGCTAGAAACAGCATGTTGCAGGGGTGCAGACTGAACAGTTTTCTGTCTGCCTTTCCAACAAAACCCCGGCGAGCCAGCCCTTGAATGCGCAGGCTGTTTCCCTCTTCACACTGGCCCTTCAGTGCATATAGCTGTGATTATGCTAAGCTACTTCACATTCATCTGAGCTGGTGGAAGAAATCAGAAAATCCCTGTCTGTTGAATTAATACTGAAGCCAAGAACTTGGGAAGCAACTTGTAATTGGAAGTGTTAGTGCTTTCTTGTATGCACCCATTGGCAGATAATCCATGGGACAAAACAGTCATGAATAATGCACTGAACCCATTTCTCTGTGCCTAGCCTGAGTTCCTAAACAAAGCTCATTCCTCCAGGTGGGCTGCTACCATGCAACAGAGACTTCAGATATTATAATCAAACCTTTCAGTGCGTTGGAGCTGCTGCGGTGCACGGGCCAGGTTATCGGGTCCCTGTACGCCGCAGTGTGTGTCAGCGTGGAGAGCGTCCGTGGCTGCTGTGGCTGCTCGGCCCCTGCGCGCCCACCTCACCAAAGCCTGGGGCAGTGGAGAAGTGCGGGAGCCACATGGCTTACCTGTGAGCGAGGACTTCGGGCTGGGCAGTGCGAGGAGCCTTGATTTGCTCCAAGCTGTGAAAAAAATATTCCTCTGATCACTGAGCTTGAGTGTATCTGTGCTGCAGAGGGGCATAGACGGGCTTCCTCAGACCCTAGTCGCCTGCCTGCGGCAGCAGAGGCTTTGGCACAGGCTGTAAAACCTGCCTGGGACTTAGCCAGGCTTACTGGGGATGGGGGAGGAAAGCTGTGGTCGTACCCCATTAGCATGGCCGGTGAGCGACGGGAAGGCTCTTGTGCAGCCCTCCCTCGGGTGCCTTTCAGCTGCATCCAGCTCGGTGTGCCGGCCACACTCACGGCCAAGCTGCTTTTTGCACACAATTGCGAATTGCGTGTAACAGCAGCGCAGTCGTGTCCTTTGCTGTTTGGCACGACTTGCTCCCAAGCCTCCGGGACACCTGAAGGTCTCTCAATTTGCTATTGCTCCTGGGTTCTGCTAACATCAAGTTTTCTGCAGAAACTCCACTTGCACAAATAGACCTAGCAGCACAGCGCAGGGTTGTGCACAAAGAAAAGGAATGAGTGAATGCTGAAAGGACGAACACTTGTGTTTTGTTGCCTCAATGTGCAATTGGCGGAGTGTTTTAAATGGTGGCACTTGGTACAGATGTTTCCCTGATTCAAGACGGGAGGAGAAGCCGTTACTCCCTTGGGAAGCATCCAGAAGAGCCCTTTCAGGACGGGCCAGGCGGTTTAGCCTGCCCTGGCGGGAAGCGGGCAGAGGCTACTCCAGGGGGTGAGGGATGCGGGATGTGGGATGCAGGATGTGGGATGGGGGTTGTGCAGCTGGCCTGGCCCAGCCCGTGGCTCCCCACGGGGGCTGCAGCGAGCCCCCCAGCCCTACTGCTCACTGAGTGCCTGTGCCGGCCCCGGGCTGGGGCATCCAAAGCCCCTGTGCCGGGAGCCACTGCCTGCCTCCTCCTGCCTAGGACTCATTGACGTGCAGCGGTTCCGCATCGCTTTGGCAGCCTCAGCGCTGGTTTAAAGAGTGGTTTGAGTTTGAGGGGGATGGCGTTTGGCCCTTGGCGGCAACGGAGAAGATGCTGCGGAGGCAGGAGCAGACCTGGGAGGTGATGTGCAGGCAGTTCGGGTAGGGCTCAGGCAGAGGAGGGGTGAGAGTGTTATGTGAACCTTGTGTAATTAGCTGTGCCAATGCAAGTGTGTTTACCAGCCCGTTATGGTGCTTAGGTGGACAATAACACTGAAATTTCTCATTTTGATCTCTTTCTTCTCTTTGCTGCACTTCTCTTTCTCATGTTTTCCCCTTTATCAATGCTTTTCACTGTCCTAAGCAGCACCAAAAATGTAACAAGAAAATGGTCTCCTCTGTTTTAAGAGAAGGAATGATTGTAATAATAATTCAACAGGTGAGCAAGATCCTCTGTGATCACTCTTTCTCAAAAAAAAAAAAAAAAAAAGCAATGACTGCTTTCCTTCCCCTCCCTGTGTGGGTTTGGAGAGCTGTACAGCTGAGCCATGAAGGAGAGGAAGGGCTTCCTACTCAGGCATGTGTTACTGAGAAGGGGTGCTTAAAAAAAACCCCAAAACTTTCCACTCTGTTTCAGGAAATGACACTGTCGTGCTGGAATTTACAATGAAGTTGTGAATGTGGCTGGAGCCCGGGACTTCTCCAGGAGAAGGCCCCTTTGGCCAGCTGTATTCAGCTCTAATGAGAGGGCTAAATTCTCCCTGAAAGGCGTGTTTTCCATTTGGCCCCTTTTCCTTCATCAATTGCTGTCACTTTAGACAGAAGGCCCTGCATGCAGCTTCCCTTCGGCTTGTGTGCCGCTCTGGGGCCGTGCTCCGCAGAGGACAGGCTGGCCTACTAAAATGCATCTCTGAGCCCCCCGAACAATAGCGCTTTGTGCGAGCAGCACAGTGCAGTCTCAGTTTCCCAGGCTTTTCCTTTTCTCCTCTCCCCTCTCCCGCTGGAAGCCGCCGGCGATGCGGGAGCAGGCAGAAGCTGCTGCCACCGGCTGCCGAACAAAGAGGCGAGGGGCTCGGGAGTCCCTGCGTGGCATGGTCTTCCCTCCTCCCGGGCGCCTGGGTCCAACAGCCGCAGGTACTCGTGGACCATTTGCCCCAAGTACGACAGAGCTGGGTAATTTCAGCAAGGAATGCAAACCGGGGTACAAGCAGGGTTCCAGCCATCGCTCCAACAACTTCACAGGCAGGCAGGGTGCTGCATCCCTGGGGACAGCCGACGAAGGCAGCCTGGGGTCCCTTCGGCGAGGGCGGCATGGCATGGGGGGCTTAGGTCTGCTGCCGTCTGCTGCCGTGTGCCAGGCACCCTGGCAGCCTGTCAGCTTGATGCCAGAGGCCTCTGTGGCTGCAGGTGTCCCCACATTCCGGAGACCAGGACTTGCTACTCCACAGCTCTGTTCAGGACAGATAAAGATGCTGGAGTGAGGAGCAACAGGGTGAAGTTTAAAAAAACAATAAAAATAGGCTGAATCTTTGCAGCAAGTCGATGGTGCTCGTTAATGCAGGCAGGACAGCAGGGATACCTAGCCCGCACACAAGCTTTGCATCAGCAGATGTGAGAGTACCCCCCAGACGAAAGCAGGAATGCTAACTCCATTTACAGACGAGGAAAGAGGGGTACGCCCAAGACCTTGGTGTCCCAGATCAGACCCCATTTCTGTCCCAGTGGGCTCCATGCCCACCTGCATGCTCCTCCTGCCTCGTGCTCCTCACTGCTGCCAAATGACAGAGACCGCTGTTGGAAACACCCGGCCCCGGTGAGGCACGGGCTGTGAAGGGGGGAGGTTTATCAACCCTTATTTCTGCGCATTGTTGGCAAATAAAATCAGGCATCGTGTAAGGTGGGTGTGCTGTGATGCGCAGTGACTCTGTTTTGTTGCAGGGATGTTCAGGGACCATCACACCCAGGCTGGGAGGGTGCTGGTCCTGCTGGACTGAGGGGGGGACAGCGAAGGGGCTGTTTCACAAGGATGGGCAGGAATGCGTGCCCTGTCCCCCGGCAAAGCTCCGGCATGGCTGCTCTCTGACCGTGATCAAAGCAGGTCCAGGCTTTGGCCATCCTGTGCTTACGAGTTCTGGATCCCAAAGTGCCTAGAAATGTGATCAGTGGGTTTCATATTGCAGATGGAGAAATGGAGATCGTGTGTGGCTAAATTAATTGCAAACAATAAATAGCAGTGACCCAAATGTCAGAAAGCAAGTCAGTGCCCGACAGCCACTGCCACGCTGGAGAGTTTCTTTGGCTTCAGTTGGACCCGACGCACACGGCTCTGGAAGGTCTGCCTTGTGCAGCGAGCCCCGAAGCTGCTGTGGCCATGAGCCCAGAAGCTGCTGCGGTCTGCAGCCCCATGCCCTGCCCTCGTGAGCTACTCTGCTGTCTGCATCATCTGGAAAGAAAGTGGTAGGAAAAGCTGTTTCTTATTTATAGGATGTGCAGTCACAAGCAGTCCTAATCTGCAAGGTGCAGAGCCACTGGTGATGTAAATGGATCAAGGAATAGCTGCATCTTGCATGTGATAAAAATGGGCTCAGTCCTACAAAAGAAAATTGCTGTCGTATAGCCTAGAGAGGGGAGGTGAAAACACAGTTCTTTTTGTGTGATAGGCCTAATATCTGCAGGATCTGGCCTTGTATCTGTAGTCATTGATACTGCTGGATGTGATTGATTGTTCATAAACAGTAATTCAGGGATGATAAAAAGATGTCGTTAAAAGAGCAGCAAGCTCCTCCTCTAGTGCAAGTTCTTTTTTTGGTCTGTTGCTACAGCAACTCTCTACTAAGAACAAAGATGACAGCAAGATATTAAATTTTGCAGCAACTCGATTGACTCTTGATTTGCCTTCTTCTTTGCCTTCAGTAACTGAATCCTACTCCACTAATTGTGTTAGATTTCAGATAGAAATCATGCCTTCCTGTGACAAGAATTCCTTCGTTGCTTTTTTCCTCCTTCCCCTTAGAAACCAATTAAATCAAATTAACTTATTTAAATTCAGTGGGTGATTATAAACACTAGATTTCTTGGCTTTATTTCTTTTGCATATGGACAGCATGTATTTTAAGGCACAACTCATATTCCGTACCAAAATCCCCAAAGCCTTAATATTCTTTAAAAAGAAGCAAATAGTTCTTGGCAAGTTTGGTTTTGGCAAAGTTCAGTTTGTGCCAATGGCGTAGAGCAGAAATGTATAATCTAAACTACTGTAACAGAGGTCATCTGAATTTATGAATGTTAAAATTGCTTTTAAAGCAATACTGCATTTCAGTTCCTTTCCCCCCACCCCACAGTCTTTATTTCTTGTAGGGCAGACCACGAGATGGCCGCTGAATCTGTATCTCTGGGTTCACTTCTGCACATACAAAATCACCCCATTACAGTAGAACACAGTGTGACAAATGACGCCCATGGTCTTTGGTGGGATTGTCATCTTCAGAGCCCCAACACTCGGCTGCCGGAGGTCAAAAGCTTCGGCATGGGGACAGTTACAGCTGAACCTTTAGAGCAAACGTTCTGTCACTCTGCGTTCATCTGTCGTCTGTGTGTGCCACGCGTGACGAGCACAGCTCCAGATAGGGTTAACTGTGCTCATCTCTGCGGGAAATGGGTGCAAGGGGAAGAAAGGCCAAGGAAGTTTGCCTTGGACAACACAAAAGGTGAAATGCTACTAGAACTGAGATGGACTCCTGGGAGCAGGCGACCGTCCCGTATGAGCAAAGCACAGGTGAAATCACATCCAAACTACGAATTCAGCTGCAACAAATCAGTCGGGTTTGTGCCAAAGCTCTGGAGCCCACGGGAAGCCAGGCTGGCGGGCGGAATAGCTGTGCCCTAGGTGGTGGAAGGTGCCGTTGCCCTGCAGGCAGGCGAGGAGACGACGAGGGAGCGGGACCTGGTTCTCCTGGGCGTGGGGGCATCCTCGCCTGTGGGGAGGGAGAGAATCGGGGGAAATGGAGACAGAGCGGAACAACGACATACGGGGAAAGGGGGTTGACTGTTGCACAGGAAATACTACACATTTAGCTTTACTCTTAATTAACGGGAGTACAAATAACAGCGTAGCTCTGGCAGCTTCAGATTCGGCAGGGTGTGCACAGGAGGAACTAGCCCAAGCAGAAGTCTGGGCCACCGCGGTTTCAGTACAAGATTAAATCTGAGGAAGTAGAGCAACAGAGTGAACCAGAAACAAGGTTCCTGTTGCTTTTCCCTGAAAGCTGTTGTGCAAAAGCACTTACTTGTGGGCTTAAGTAGTACAAGGCAAAGGACTCCCACCTGCCCTACGGATGGGACTTAACCAGCTGCTTGGATTTCAAATGCACACCTCGGATATCAATATGCAAATGACAGCGCTGTGCAGGTGATGTCCTTCCTAAAGGGCCTGAACAACAGACCCTCGCACCTTTTGCAGGGACAGCTGTGAATATTCCTGAGAGGAGGGATGTGGGTGGGTGTGGAGGCTCCATGCTGAAGAAGCGTGTCTTCAAGGCACCTTTCACCGCTGCCTGACGCCCTGCGCTCCGTGCCATCGGAGCGGGCGCTGGGTGCCCTTTCCCTGAAGCAGCGGCTGCCCAGGCACCAGCAGAATCTGCAGATCGCAGCAGAGAAATGAAAGCGCAGCTTCCACTGCCCAGTCTTGGTAATCTCCCTGAGGAAGTAAGAGGTCACAGATCTTTATCAGGAAACTGTTAGCAAGAGACCGTTCACAACTGCTTAAGCAATGTGCAGGGCAACTTTGGCCTTGCATAGTTACACAAATTCTGAGTTGATTGTGTGACTCAAATGACTTTTGCAGGAGAATTACAGCTACTGGGAAGAACTGCTGTTGCCGAGTTGTTTGTTGTAGTACCTTCTGCTTTTAGTCACAAGTAAATATTCCCATTTCTTACAGTCCCTTGAATTATTGACCAGTGTAATGCTAAATTCTACCATTACTACAAAGGCTTGAAAAATGGTAACAGTGAAAGACAGGTATCCAGATGGCTTATATTTTTAGACTGCTCTTTTTCTTCTCTGAATATTGTCTTCAAGGATACTACAGTCGTATCTTTTGAAGATATCCTTCTGCTGACGACTGAGCTGTTGGCAGCCCAAATAAAAAAAAATAAAAAGTAAACTTCTGGGATGCTTTACCTGGAAGGGAATGTGTTGGCTCCCAAATTACATCCTCCTACATGAAATGTTTGGGAGGCAAAGAAGCCCTCATTGGTAAGAGTTCCCAGTAAAAATAGGCTTGTTACCCGTGAATGTTAGTGAAGACAAACTGCAAATAACCTGGAGAATAGATGGTAGAAGCTGCTTATAGTAAATTTGCTGCACCAAGTCTTGTTTGGTACTGCCTGCGGCAGATCATTTTTCCAAAAGATTCCCAGTGCTGGTGTGTTGGCTCTAGGCCGTTGTTGTAGGACACACGGAGAGCTCCAGCACAGATGGGCCCCTGACTCTGCCACCAGCTTTGTCACTGTGGCTCGTGCTGAGCATCACTTACTTCCAGGACTGCTCAAGGAGGGAGTCTGGGTCAGCTCGCCTTGTCCTTGTAGATCTGCATTGGAAAACCTGCGTAGTGTAAGAAAGGCCATAGAAGGAAGTGACAGTAATTGCTTTTGGTTCCCTTCCCCCCCCCCCCCCCTTACAGTTGCAGCTTTTCTTTGTCCATCACCCCATGAAGACTGCTCTCTCCTGTGCTGTTTGAGGTGTGCTCTGCCTTTCAAGGATTGTAATGAAGCGGTTACAGGTTTGGGGTATTTTGCTGCTTACTGTGAGGCTGCTGGGAAGGGCTATTTCCCGTCTCCTGGTGGGAAAGGGGAAGAGAAGGAATCCAATCCTATGCCTAGGAGTCAGAGCTTTAGTCAGTGATGCAGGTCCTGAGTGCAGTAGGCAGGCTATCAAGATCCTGCTGCAGTTGCAATATGAAACGTGGACAGGAAGGGGCTGCTTTTTCCTAGGTCTGCTCCCTAGTTTGTTCTTCCAGCTCTGTATCTGGTGAAGGTACCATACCAGTACCGTCCTAGAGAAATGCGACACGTTTTTCATCTGAGCATCTCAAATGGCTCAAGAATGTCTTAAGCCTTGCAGCCTCCCAGAGTTTTCATGTGGAAAACCTAAGGCAATATGGAAACCAAGATTCATCTTTGGCTGCAGTTATTTTGGGTGCAAAGGCAGGATGCATCGATATAGCTATGTCAGTGCCAAGTTACTACGGCACTTCACTACACACAGATAAAAAAGGACACAGAGGGAGAACTAGTTCTCTTGTTATTATGACAAGATAACAGCACTTTGCTGGCAGGAAAGAGTATGTAAGGTGCAAAAAAACAAAGGTGATGCAGTGCAGTGCAAACAGCTTCCATATTACATGTCTCCAGCTGGTTTATTCTTACACTGGGCAACGTGTATATGGAAGTCTTCCAGCAGCAGTTCAGCTATATTAGTGCCCTGCAATATCCGCAGAGCAGACAAGCCATCAGGGCCGGATTCTGGTTCTCTAGTTCACATTCAATAGATTTTATTCCACCAATGATCCCGCTGAAGTCGAGCGCTTCTCCTGGGTGAGCAATCCCTCCAAGTCTGTCTGCTCTCAGCAGTTTGCTGCAGGTCACACGAGCCCAGGGAAGAGCCTGCACCTCCTGGTGACTCCTGAGCCTAAACTGCAATAGCTGCCACCACCGAGTAGGGGTCTATGGCAAATTCCCAGATCGGTTGCAAAGGGTCCTGCAATACATCGAAGGTAAAGGTCCATCTCCCTTCCCCAACCCCATCAAACCAAAGTATAGCATAGGGAGTTCTGCCTTTCGAAGACCTCAGGAAGGCAGAAAGACCAAGGAAGATTTGGGGTCATGTAGCGTGAGCTGCCTCTCTCTGGGATGGGTAACTGGCGGCAGTGCTGCAGCTGTTAATCCTTGCATAAAGTTGTGAGGGGTTTTAACAAACAGCTCCATGTCCATGTCAGCTGAGGCTTGGCATGCCCACCCAGCCTGTCTCCAGCCTACCTCACTAATGTGAGAGTTAGTATGACCAGGGGGTCTGCCCGACTTACGGCAGTAGTATGCGAGTATCTCTCTGGAAACAGTATTTGCATACTCTTCGAAGGCAGCTGTGTATATGTTAAGCATATCACGAAACACTTACAGTCTGAAGCTGGAAACAAAGAGTGCAAGACAGCTTCTGCCTAAAGAATTTTCCTTAATTTAGGAATTGCTTTAAGCAAACATTACCCATGCTTCCTGAGCACACACAAGGCTACAGCCCTGGAAATAATCTGCATTAGCCTTACTGGAGTGACCAGGTTGCCATAGTTACTGTTGGTTTCTCTATACCTCAAGCTTGAAGAATTTATGATGATTAAATCCCATCCCATCCCATTCTTCATTTAAAAATTCCGTGTTCAAAGTGTCACAAAGTGAATTATAATGTAATCCTTCCTTCTAAAAAGCTGTTTTAAGTAGAAATTCTGCAAAGGATCTTAGACATTGATATTTATTAAAGATCATTAATTCACGATTGGGTTATTTTTCTTCAGATATTGCTGCTTCTTTATTCTTAGTGATATCTGAATAGCAGAAAATCCTGACACTATTATATAATTTCCTGATTGTTTGGGTATTTTTCTTTCACCACTGTATTGCAGACCATTCTGATAAAAGATGTTAAACATCCTCAGATACTCAGCTTTGACCTCAGAGGCAGCCACACATGTTTGAACCAATCTGGCAAGAACATCAAAATCTGTCCTATGACACAGCTTGTTATCAGAAAATTTTGGTACTTGCTCTCCTAATACTTGTGAATGTTACAAGGAGAAGGAATTGCCGCTGGGATTCATCAATCATAAAATGGCTCGTGCTTCTCTTTTTCTGGGTTTGGGGTTTTTTTTTTTGGTTGGTTTTGGTTGGTTTGGGTTTTTTTTTGCAGAGAGCGAGCTCTGAACTATAAGGTCCCAACCATACCAGTCTTTGCTGCGAAGGAACACAACATCGTTATCCCTGCGCTTTACAAGTGTGTAATTGTTACGTAAGTTAGCTTCCCTTGCTTTGGGAAATTATATACTGTAGTTGTGTAGGACAGATCGTTTCATGTCCCAATGGCACCCTCTCCAGAGACCTAATATTCCTGGAGGGTCAGTCTTTGACACCCCTCAGCTTTCCTTGGCGTCCCCTCTCCAGCCTCGCTCCAAGTACAGCCCCGGGCGGTTTTTTCTCCCACGAGGCTAACCCCAACTTGGGCTGGGACTCACACACGGCATCCCAGCCCCTTCCCGGATTCCCCTGGCAGGGAACGCTGCCACATTTGTTGTTCGCAGAAAGTCAGGTTTCCGCTTGTCCGTGGATAGCACTGGAGACAGCCCTCTGCCCTGATGTGTGTGCGGGGCGCGGGCCGGGAGCAAGGGGTTTCCAGCAGCATCGCTGTCGGACCCCACCAGCCCGACAGCTGCAGGACTGTCACTTGGCTTGCAGAATGCTTGTTATTATTCTTCTTTCCTGCTAGAGTAGTTCTGCCAAAACCTGTGGTTTTGTGTAGAGCAAGATTTACTACCAAACTCATGCTTTTGGAGCAGCAGATAAACATTTAATGTGAATGGTGCAGAGGAGCAGCGCATTAATGGAGAGGATTGTGCGGATTCTCTGTAGCAGACTGAGGTTTATCTCCTGAACCTTTTGTTTGAAACGTGATTTATTATGGCCAGTAAAATGCCCAAGACTCTCCCATTTTCTCCTGTCTTCAATTATTACAATGTCCTACTATTTTCTTGTTTTCATGCCTGCCGCCGAACTCCCTGCTCAGCCCACTCCTCTCTTAGGGTCTGTTACACATCTGATTTTCTGGACAGAATCCCTCTCACTGAAAAATCTTGCCATGTTCCCATTCTGTACAAGTCGGTGTTATTTTTCTGTTTTCCTTTATGCCTGCTACTAGGAGCTTAATAGATCTCTGATCTCTCTTCCATTTTCCCATGTCAGCTGTTATATTGCCCACCACCAAAAATTCCTCACCCAAACTAAGCAAAATTTTGGAGGTAAGCTCGTCTTCCAGCCACCTCCCTGCACGCAGCGTTTCGACTGGTTCTTGTTGCCTCCTGCACCATCCATTCTACTGAACGATAATGTGTGGTACTGCTGGCTGGCTCGCTTGTCCCATTCGACCATTCTCAGTGCCGTGAAACTGCTCAGACCAGGCTAAATTGTGTTTCAAAGGTATTTTGACATAAAATGTTAAGGGTATTGGTGAGTGAGGCAAACAAAACCGGAGAGAGTGAGGCAGGGCCGACGTGCTCCCTGCACTGCTGAGGGTTTACAGCCGGTGGACAGACACATCTTCGGGCACAGAGTGGGCACAGCTTCCTGGCTTCCCCATCCCAAATAAAGAGCTTTCCCCCTCTCGCCCCTTTTCTTCATCTCAGTTCAGCAATTGCTGTTTTTTCTTCCGGACTTCCTAGTTGTCCTTAACTGAGGTGTCAATGCTCCTTTGCTGATGTTTCCCTAATCCTGCCCCACCTTCCTCGCCGAGATCAGGGAAGCAGATCCTGCACCCGGGTCCCTCCTGCATCCTTTCAGCGCACCCCCAGGATTACTCACAGTCTCTTTCTTTATCCACTTGTTTCCTTCAGCCTCTTTTGTGCTGGCTGCACCCAACCCTCCCCCTGTCTGATCCTTTGGTCTTACCCTTCCTCCCCACTTGGCTTCCTCTGTTCATCTGTGCCTGGCTCTGTCGGATCAGGGGTTCGCAGAACACACCGCTGCTTTACTGGGCTGTACCCGGGGCTGCCCTGCGCCCTGCTCCTCCTGGCTCGCCCCTCTACTTCTGCAGCCGCCGATTCGGGGACCCTGGTTGCTCTGTGGGTCTGCACACTGGCACGAAGTGAATCCCACAGAGCAGCTCCACCGAATCGCTCGCTTGTGTCCCTGTCACTTCACGCCTTGACGGCTGCCGTCCCCGCTTGCTCACCTCCCAGAGAGGTTTGATCCTCCAAGCCCCGGGCCGTTGGAGCAGTGCCTTGCCCTGCTTCATCCACGCAGCACAACTAGTCCTAGAGTCCGTCACTAGCCCGCCAGCTGCTTCTGCCCCTGCCACGAAAAGTTGCCCCAAGCTCATAACCACCATTCCAGTGCCCTTTCCTACCCCATGGTCCCTGGGCTCTACCTCTCCCTGTGCCCGGCGGGCATCTGAAGCAGCTCGCTGTGCTCCCTCTGGGAAGGGCTCCGAGCTCCTCCGCCCTCACGGGAGTCGGGGAGTGATGGCAGCTCAGCCCTGAGCCTCGCGATCTGCAAAGGCTGCCGCTTCACCCAGCAGCGCTTTCTTTGTCTCCCTCCTCTCTGGGTCTTTTTATGGCTGCTGGAAATGCAGAATGCTCTTCTGTGTTGCCTGCTAGGGCTAGGTAAATTATTTGTTTAATAGGCTTGGTTTATTTTTTGTAAGCTGGCAGAATAACTGTGAATCATCAAATCTCCCTGAATTCACTCCACACAAGATAACCAACAAAAGGATTCATTGTGCGGAGAGTAATCGGAGTGTAGCTGTGGCTGGACAGAGAAACCATACAGTGGGTCTGGCTTCCCAAGAGGCTGGATACGCAGGCATTGCCAGTGCAAGAACTAGTACGTGCTGCTTTGAAAACTCACTGCTGACAAACGTGTGTGGGTTTTTTCATGACACTGGGTTCCAACTACTCTTTCTTACTCAACTAGAAAACCCCTGGAAAAGAGCCTTAAATAGTATTGCCGCTTCTGCTAGGATGAACTTTTTTCCCTTTTTTTCCCCAATTGTAAACAAAAAATGACAAATTTATTCAAACGCAGCTCCCCTCTCAAAGCAGCCTCTGGATTAAATTGGAGAACTCACCAGGATCTGACCCTTAGTTTGCAAAGGGGTTTTCTCTCCTGGCTAACGCTCCCTGGTGTCCCCCCCCCAGTAAATGTTTGTGTTGCAGTCACATGCAGGGCTCTGTTTCTGCAGAAATGGTGCCCACACAGAAGAGATTTTCCAACTTTTACGCCCCTAAGGTAGCTGTCTTGGACGTCAGCTTTCAGCTGCCAGCCCAGAGGGAGGGGACCCTGCTCTGGTGGGTGCTGGGGGCACCTTCCAGCCGGTGTTTGCCCGGAGCGGGCATCGCTGCCCACCCGGCTGCCGCGGACTCCGCAGCATCGTCTCTGCTCACCTGGCCGAGGGCAGCGAGGGATGGGGCTGCCTGGGCACCCCCTCAAGCTGCATCGCACCTTCATTTGGAAATCTGGACCTTCGGACAGCAGTTTTGTTGGATCCCACTTTGGTTTGCAGTTTGCGTCCCCCCTGGACCCCCACACTTCCAAACCTCGGGGGGCAAAATGCAGTGCTGGAAGACACGGTTTCCAGGGGAGGATTTAAGAGAAGCAGAAGCGGTGTCGTGGTGCTTGGGGAGTCTGGCCCAAACAGGGGGGCATTTACAAAGCCCAGCCTTGTGCATCATACGTTTTCCAAACATGATTTTCCTGAAATACATGCATTTCAGTGATTGACTAAGGAGCCAGGGCTGGGGTTAACGTTAATGATGGATTAACAGAAGGGAGAACTAACTGCTTCCTCCACGAGCCAGCCTGCAGATGCGCCACGAGGTGATGCTCTGTAAGGATTACCCAAGCCGGAGTTTCTCCCCTCAACATGGCCCTTTTACGTGAGCGCCAAGCCTGCTCCCGGGGCTGGAGAAGCAGAAGCAAACTGTTGTTTGCTGCTCCGAACAACGGAGTGTGCCATGCTTTGGGACCTGGACCTTTCCCGACACAGCTTTAAAAGACAGTGCCGGTCAGAAGATGTCCCGGCTTGAGCCAGGCAGCCTTTGGGTGAAACGTGTGCCGTAACCTCTCTCGCGCAGCCGCCGCGCTCCCGTTCGTCACCGCTTCCACGCCGGTGAATCCCTCGCGGCTGGACCTTCGGCCTGGGCTGCGGATCAGCCCGGCACGGGGTGCCCGGGCCCGGCACGGCCCCAGGGACCCCCTTGCTCTTGCCTAGGGGCACCCCACCTGCCACCGCGGCCCTCCCGCTCGTCCGTCGTCCTGCGGCTCCCGCCGCTGCTCGCCCGAGACGGGACGGCCGCGGAACCGACGCGCTCTGGTGGGCCTGCAGCCCTCCCGCCCGGGAAGGTGCCATTCCCCGGAGCCCGGCGCAGGGCCCCAGCGCGCCCCGCGGGAAGCCATTTGGGAGCCGGGGCCTAATGGCGGCGTGCCAGGGGTCAGCACCGCCGGGCTCCTCCGCCGCGGCACCGGGGAACGCGGCCTTCGGGCTGCGGGTACCGCACCGGGGGGGGCGGCCGTGCGCCCGCACTGACGGCACCGGGAACCTCCGCTTGGCGCCGCGGCGGGGGGACGGCCCGGGGTCTGCTGGAGCGGGGGGGGGGGG
>JANZLQ010000037.1:24023851-24094353 GCA_026212715.1 Elanus axillaris | reverse complement strand
CCCGCCGGGCCGGGCCGGGCCGGGCCGGGCCGGGTGGTCGCTAACGATGGAGCCGAGCCCGCCCCGGCGGAGAGGGTCCCTCTTCGGGGGGTGGTGGTGGGGGGGGGCGGCATCGCCTTCGTTTCGGGCAGCCGTGACGCCCCCAGCCCTCCGGCGAGCTGGGGCTGCGGCGCTGGGGAGCGCTGTCGGAGGGAGAAGCCGCGCAGTGCGGGCGGGGAGCTCCGGGCCGCCCGGCGAGGGGCTCCTCGGTCTTGCAGGTCTTACGTAAGGAAGTTCGCCGCGCACCGGGCCCAGCCCTTTCCAGGGGCCTCGTCGTTATTATGCAAGTCCTGGCGTTGCAGGATGAGGACCTGTGAAGCTGAGCGCTGTATTTCTGAATAGCAGAGGAGAGTGAAAGGTTGTGTCTGTCGAGGCCGCTTCAGCGTCAAATGTCAGGCTCCAGGTTAATTTTTATTGCAGGTAGACTTGCTGTGGGAAAGTTGGTGCCCTCTGGGACATCACGCGTGTCTGCAGCCCGGTGGGAGACGGAGTGCCTGTGGTCAGACAGGAGAAATTAGTCTGTGTAGCCCTCTCTCTGTTACAAAACCAGGATTTCTAGTATCTGTAGCAAACTGTGTTAACTGATAATGTTGGATAACCTTAGTTTGTAAACCTGCTCGCTATTGCGACAATTCCGAATTCCGTTAGTTGATGACAACTCCTTTTCCCACTTTCAGCTTTAGGATACTTAACTGCTTACTTAATGCCTGTTTCGTTAAGTTGCCCCTTTCACAGTCCCTCAGCTGTTACATAAAATTGGCTCCGATCTCCCTTTGGTTCTTCGTTTCATATAGGTGTGCGTTCACCATTTTGCTATGTTTAAGTCTCTGGTTAAGACAGAGTTAAATAAAACTATAAAATAGCTTTTCTGCAAATTAACCTGTGAACGTGCAAACTGAACAGCTTTCCTGTTTTCTCTAGAGGTCACTTAGCGCGTTGGATCTTGAGCTCAGCTGAGTGATGTCTTAACTGCACAGAGACTGCTTTGAAAAAGGAGCTGCTTAAGTGCTGCAGTGCAATGCCAGATGGAAGGATTTTGGGGAAGGGGCTGTCTGTTGATTTTGTGCCATTGTTTACTTTCTTGCATTTCAGCCTTTTGTAGTTGGCTTTGAAGAGTGATGTAACAGTCACAACATGCTCTGCTCAGTGCCAATTACCTTTCTGCTTGTGTGTAATTTGGGCAAATTGATGTTATTGCACCCTGCAGTTAAGCAGATGAAATATTCTTTTAGCCTGTGGTATTGTTCTGTTTTACGGGAGGGCATTTGCATTTATTCACAGAGTCTGTCCCACGTTGTTCTCGAAGGTGTCCTGGTTCCTGCTTCTCGGATGCTTGGGGCTGCAGAGGGGTAGCTGGAAGCAGGACTGGGCCTGATCTGTTCCTAAAGCTTCGCTGCAGACATCTCCAGTATTTTGACTTGCTGTTGTTTGTAACTGGAATACTCATTTGCCGTGATTGTTCTTGGCCCGACTTCTGTAGCCTCATGGTTTCCATATGTTAGGCAGTTAACGCTGGAGTTATGTGTAAGGGTGTTTTATTGCACCACAGCGATCACGTTTTGGGCTGGTTTTCTGGGCAGCTGTAACACAGCCCGAGTTTGCTGATGGGCTGGTAATAATTTCCTTGATAGTATTCTGTGCCTCATTATACCTCCAGAAATGGTCCATTTTCTGATCTAAGGTACTCGGACGGTATTTTCATCCGAGTAAAGGTCAGTTCGGATGCGGTGAGGGTTTAACTGCACCCGAAGCTGGGGCGAGGCGGGAAGAGTCAGACCCCAACACCCGCGTGTGCTGCCTTCGAGGTGGTGGCAGCTCCATCCCTGAGACGCGTCAGGTCCGTCACAGGACCAGCGTGGTCTCGGGGTGACCTTGGTGAGGTGAAGGGGCTCTGGCCATGACAGTTGTCACCCTCGCTGCCACCTCCCTGCAGGGACCAGGGTGGCTCTGACCTTCCCACGTTGCTGAACGGTTGGAGGAGGATAAATGTCCGACTCCAGAGGAGTTGGTACGGAGCTCTGTTGTAGCCTGTGCTTCATCGTTAAATGGGGGCAGTGGAAGAAAATGTAACTGGGCAGAAAGGTTTAGTGACAAGTCGGTGCTTGGTCATGACGTTAGTAGGGACCTGAGGGGGACCGGCTGCCAAGGGCGCTCTGCAGAAGGGATGGGGCCTTTTCTTTGATTAGTCATGTAGCGTGTGTGCAAATGCAACAGATCTGTGTGTCGTCGGTGTCAGCAAAACCTGACACGGGGCAGGGTTTGTCATCACCTAAACCTTCTCCTGAGGCTGTGACAGTGACCATAAACACCCACCTTCACTTCTGCTCCCCTTCTGCGAGGCCTGATCTCTCCTGGCTCGACCCAGGGATATCATGTAGGCCACCTCATTACTGCAGATACTCTCTTTCCTTCAGGGATTTGGTTGTTATTCTATTCATATCTAAACCCCTGCTACCCTGGTGAAGATGGATACCTGAATCTCAAGAGAAAGACTAAAATGGAAAAGTAATGGGGAGAAAGAAAGAAAGGAAGAAAGAAAGAAAAGGGGGAGCGGTGGTGAGAGAGACTAACAGAAACAAAATGTTGGCACAGAAGAGCTGGCATATGAAGATAAGAGATGGAAATTTGAAGAAGTGATGTCTTGTTATGGAGGCACATGGCTGAAACCTGAACACAGCACGGTGGTGGTCCCCATGGTGTGCATGGTCAAGAAAATAGCAGGGAGAAAGGTGGAAAAAGCCTGCATGTGAACTCAGGGAATACATTGGCATGGGTGGAAGTGAAAGTAATTCACAGCAGAGGTATGTTTAAAATGCATTTAAAAGATAGATGTCAGAGGACTGGAAATGATCAGTGTGCTGGCCAGCGTGACCTCCCAGGCAGCCTGGAAGGTATGAGGTGGCAGCCAGCGCCTGGGGCTCTTGCAAAAGGCAATAATCATCTAGCAGTGCCTCAAGTGCATAAAAAACCCCTCAGATGCCCAAGTATTACTAGAGGAGCCTGACGGACAACTGGGAATAACATGGTGGGGAAGAAAAAAAAATGTTGCTTAGACTGATTTTTTGGAAAGTTTAGCTGAAAGCCCTCTTTCTCGGGCTGCTGGGAAGTAGAGCAGAGGCCCCGAATGGTTTGGGGACAGCCTGTCAGTAAGTGCAGCGCGGGAGCCGAGCCCTGCCCTGGCCTCCTTGATCCAGGGTGCTGCGGCCTCGGTTAAAAAAAAAATCGACGAGTCCACACTTTGTGTGGGGAGTGTGACTGGCATAAGCAGAGTTTAACTGGCGAATAATCTTCGTGCACAGGGGTGATTTATCAGCCATAATGGCTTAGTATCTTCTTTCCCTCCCTGGAGAACGGTGTCTGCTTTTCTCTTGGTGGGAAGGAGTCCTGAAAATGCTTTGAAAAGATAGAGGGGGTGTGCGGGGGGTGTGCCTGCGTGTGCATGCAGGTCTGCGAGTGCCGTCTGCTACACGCTCCTGCTGCATGTTGTGGGGAGGGCTGGGGGGCTGGTAGCTGGGCCGTGGTTACACGGTGTTGGTAGCGGTGCCGCTCTGGTTTTACGAGTGGAAATACCTCATCGCTGCTGTCTGTGGCTGCTGCGGGCCGGCTGTCCTTGCAGCCCTCCGCAGTGTTTGCCATCTGCCCGTGCATGGGGACCTGTCTCTGTGACCTCTCCTGAACACACGCACCGCTGACAGGCGCCTTCCCATGGTGTGGTCTCTCCGGTCAGTTATTGTGCCGTGGGTTCCGTCCTTTCCTTCTGCTGCTGATCTGCATCCTCCTTCAGCTGTCAGGAGAGGAGAGAGCTGGCCCCAGGATTGGCAGCAGATGCTTGCTTGACGGTACCAGAAAGAAAATAGTCAGGGTGCTTTTTAGGAGACAGGTTTTCTTATTTGTCTTTCTTAGATTTGCAGACAGGAATGGTTGCATTAAAAATAAATGCCAATAAAGATATGGCTGCGTATTGGCAACTGCCACATTAAAGCTACTTGCGGAACACAGTATATCCTTAGATGCACAATTTAAAGCCAGTGTTTTCAGATGTGCAATTTTAATTGGTCTATCTGGCCAGAAAGATGAATACATGTCTTCTCCTCATTACTGTCAAATGCGTGATTTGTTGCTTTAATGCAGCAAAACTAACCAGTTTTAATTATGTAGATGCAACTGTCTGTGGTACAGCATTGTAAATCTTGCAGAAAATTGGGCATCGTGTTGATTGGCTGTTTAATTTCATATTGCTTCCTGAAGCTCTTCTTTCACCCTGGCAAAATTCAGGTCATTGTGTGATCTATTTGGTTATTGTTGGCAGGAAGACTGCTGTGAGTCAATAGCATCTTCTTCTGTCGTATGGCTGGCAGGTGAAAAGCATCCCTGGTGATCCTAAAGATGGTAGTCTTTAAACGGTGCATCTGGCTGCATAGTGGTAAAGGGATGATTTCTTGCACTTCTAGGACTCTTAGTTGCTGCGTAAATTGACAATAGAAATAGAGTTTTGATGGATTTAGCATATGAAAACATTAAAAAGGCTTGCAAACCTGGGGCCAAAGAAAAACAATGTGTTTTTTTTTCCCATTTACATGTGAGAACTGCAGCTTAGGTTAATTTCTCACTGCTTGTTAGCTTCATTTTACTTTTTCCATTGCAGTAGCTGCACCCCTTCTTTTATGACTGTTCTTATTTCCTACCTATTGCTCTCTTTCCACTTTGCTCAGAAAATTTTGGGAAAATTCCCATACCAAATTATTTTCTGGGATTATGGCTTGCTCAGGAGGGAAGCTTGGCTCCCAATTGGAGGAGGCATCAGGGCTTGAAACTTGACAGCCCATTTAATAAAATGGTTCTGTGCAAAAGAGAAGAAAGTTCCACCCCTTTGGGTGGGCTGGTAGGAAACTGCTAAATATTAATCACAGAAGCGGTTATAAAATTTCCATTGTCTTAATTGTCTTGCTTAACAGAATGTGTTACCTGAGGGCCAGCTGGCCTGCCTTAGTGGTAGCTCCGTTGGCTTCAGTGGAGTTGTCTGCAAAAGATAGCAGAGCCTGATGAATCCGATCTAGTTTCTACTGCGACGCTTCAGAATAAGTGCTCAGTGTTGCTCCTTGTTTGGTTGATTCCCATATAGATTTATTTGTTGTTATCTTCCATTTATCCTCTGTGTTTCCCCAGTGGGGTCTGGTAGCGTGGTCCTGGCAGATGGGTTTTATACGGGACCTCCATGTGTGGGTACTGGGAGGGCCACGTGCAGACAATAGCAGAGAAGTATATATGCGATTCATAATAAAGATTAATTGGCAGTCTCTAATGGAAACAAATTGGATCTATCAGAGATGCTTCCTGCAAAACTGAAGTCCTGAGTGCTTTGGCAGAGGCTGGGGTGGTTCAACCGAGTCAGCAGGCTCCTGCACGTGACCGACCATCAGCAGCTCTGTATAGTTGCTGGTGGGATGGACCTCCCTAAAATGCCTTGGATTCGGGCCTCCTCTGTGGTCCGAGGGGAGAAGGAGCTGCCAGCTCACAGTAACCGGTGAGAAACGTGTGCACCTCTGTGCTTGGGTGCCTTGCTGTGGGTCAGACACGGCCGGTACGTGGTCCGATGCTCTCCCGGCCGGCTCTGCCTGGGGGCAGGCACGTGGGTCCGGCAGCGGGCACAGCCTCGCCACGCTGGTGCAGGCGGGAGAAGTGGAGCGTGCCAAGGCACTGTGGCTGCGATTTCTCGCTAAGGCATCACTAAAGCCCAAAGACTCTCTAGGTGTGTGGCCCCATTTAGATGGGGAGCTGGATGGGGGCCTGAACGCCCCTGCGTGCTGTGTGTGCTGGCCTTCTAGCAGAATGTGGGGTGACACTTAAAAAAAAGACAGGTGGCATCACTGAAGTGTGTTTTTTTCCTCATTAGGCACAGCTTTTTGGCCCCAGCTGAAGCTATTTAACCAAACATGGCAGAGCGGGGGTGCCTCTGGCAGGATAAGCAGGAGAGCATTGCTTTCTTTCTAACGACGGAGAAGCTGGCGAAGGGAGTGGCCAAGCCACGAACCTTTTGCAGGACTCCCTTCTCCCAAGTCCAGGTCCCTGCTTCTGCTGCCGGCTTCATCTTCTGGCACCTTGTGGTGTCCACAGCTGGATTGTGGGTGTGGGAGGTTGTGCTTCTCCTGCCTTGCGGTGAGGGAGGGGGAAGCTGGAGCTCTGGGTTAAAGCTCATTAGTGTGGCCTGACCGCCAGAACAGGGCAGAAGTCGCATTTAGCAACTGTGCTTCTTAAACCCTTGGGTTCACGTGGGAGCATCCATATAAAATGGAAGCCAATGGCTGTTCCTGCAGCTGATGGCCCTGGGGCAGAGCCTGTGCTTCCCGTGGGGAGGCTGTGGGCCCCACGGTCAGGCTGTGGTTCAGATTTCCTTCATTAAGGTGACTTTCTTCCAGTGCATTAAAAGAATGAAATCCAGCCGCATTGGGAAGCACGTGGTGGTGAAGAGGCCTCCTTCGGGCTTTGCTCCGCTTTGGAGGCCTGAGCTCCTGCCTTGGGCTTGGGACCGGGATCGAGTGTGCGTGTGGCCGAAGCTCCGCAGCTCCTCTGGCTTGTGCGTGAGGAGTGCTGTCTTCCGTGGGGATGGCCTGGGTCTCCAGCCTCTCTGTTACCTCTGTGCCTGCGGCTCATTTCACGTGTGGTCAGAAGCGCCGGACGATGAGTCCAGTCCGGAGGACGTGGCTTGTCCTCGGGAAGGGGTCTGTTGGCATGCAGGAGCTGGGGTCCTGCGGTGCTCCGAGGCCTCTGCTGGGAGCTGATTTCAATAGAAAAGAACAATAGTTTGATCCTTGTAAGCCTGGCTCTTTTCTTTCCTGATACCTGGCAGGTACCTGGGTGCAGAAGGCATTATTTATCAATCCACGCTTCTCCGTGATAACAGTAAAAACCTCTTACAACACTTATTTATGGCCTGTAGCTAGTCCTGGTTCCAGGTGAAGAGTTTCAAGGGCTGTAAGAGTGCAGCATCAAATGTGCTTCAGGTGCTTAACAGATATTTATAAGCCTCTGCAAGGTGTAATATTTAAAGTTCTGTGCGCACAGCTTCAGGACCTGCCAGGAGTGGGATTTACTCTCCCCTCCTGCTGGCCCGTTGAAGGTGGGGGAAACCCTCCCCCTTGAGCTCTTAAATTTTCTCATGCCTGAATTTGGCTTTGTTTCAGTAGCTGTTTGTCAGGCTACCACCCACGGCAGCAACAGCAATCACCTTCTGAAATGTATTTACCGACTTCAGAGGCATTCATACTTCTGACGGGTGGCCGGCGACGGAGCGATTCCAGCAGGTAACGCCTGGCATCAGGCTTGGGGCTGGAGAGGGGCACAGCGGCGTGTGCAGTCATGTCCCTCATGCCGGTCTTCAGCAAAACTAGCACAAAGTAATCTCCCCTTTCTTACAACCTGGGTGATTATTTAATCCTGAATGTTGATTTAATCCCAGGAGGCTTTTGCTAAGCTGGCAGCGAATCTTCCTCTTTAAAAAAGACAAGTATTTCTTACTAATAACTATTGTGTTGCGTGTGCCCCACCTCTGTGTATTTTACTGGTATGTATCGTAGCAGCAAGGGAGGACATAGAAACGAGTAAACAGCATGAGCCCACGCAGCGACAGTGGTAATAATGGTTTGTACCTGTCAGTGATGACCTCCTTGGCTTCCAGTCCTCACCCAGTGCTCCTGCTTTGTGCCTGCGGTTGTTGGATGCACTTTAAGCTGTTCACATCTCCAAGAGCCTGATCTGTAAACTTTTTTCTGAAAAACTGGCTTGAGGTGACTTATTTTGGTGTCCCTTTTCTCACCTCTAGAAGGCAGCTGCAGTAGTTTGGGAAGAGGCAGCTGCTGAACAGCATATTGCAACACATAATTTTAGGAGGGGAAGTGAAGGAGGATTGAAATGAAATTACTAAGGGAGTTTATGTAGCTGTAGTATGCTTCCCTGGGCTGGGACTGGGTTGGTGCGATGGGGCGGATGTGTTTCTCACTGCCACAGTGCTGTGGGGTTGTTCAATGACCGTGAGTGGTCAGCGCTTGGTTTGAGAGTTCATGTGAAAAATGGCACCATCAACAGCACAGCAGCCCTCGCATGCCAGGCTGGGGAATATACAGCCTTGTTCTTTATCCCAGTGTTGTCATTACTCATCAGTGAGGAGGCAGCTGTTAGGATTCCATCCCTGGTGGGGAGGGAGAGGTTTTAAATCATCCTCTTTGTTTTAAATCATCCCCTTTGTATTAAATCATCCTCTTTATTTTAAGTCTTCCCCTTTGTTTTAAAAACAAAGATATGTAAAAAGGTGTGGTGTTACAAGTCTGGTGCGGAAATCGGAGCTTTTCTCCTAGCCTCTTCCAGAGGGTGGGTCCCCAGATGTAGCTCTGTGTGCACAGCCTTATTAGTTAGAGGGGGGCAACAGCAGTGCCTCTTCGCTGGTGCTCAGGTGTTTTTTCGGATGTGGCTGTGGAGCTGTATGTCTGTCTGTACTGGCCTGAGTTCCCCAGTTTGGGAACACCTGCCCTGGGAGGAACTGGGGGAACCAGGGAGCTGGAAACTGGGAGAAGGCTACGGCTGCGAGATGCTCTTGCTTACCAATCTCATGCTGCTGAGCTGCCTGAAAACGGTGTGCCTCCCTGAATGACAAAACTATTTACTGATGTCCTTTCCTGACTGGCAAGGCAAGCTGGCATTCTGGGGAGGTTCTCCATGAAGGTGTTTGGTGCTGCAGGCCGTTAGTCTGGGAGCTGGAGAGTTTGGGAAGACTATGCAGCCTCTCTGTGTCCAACAGCTTCAGAAAAGAATTTGCATTAGTGTCTATCACGCTTCTTTCCTTCGAAGCTGAAGAACAGCTTTGAAGAGGGGAGGAAAAAAAAAAAAGATTTTACTTTCCTTTTCCACCTAGGCCTTTGGGAGGAACAATCATGTACGTGGCAAGGGATTGCAGTTACTCTAATGCATCTTGCTTCTCAAAGTAGCTCTATAAAATACTGCTCCGTCTTGTAGCAGTGGCAGGTGTGCAGGAAAGCTCGGTAATTTTCTGTTAGAATGACTGTAGACTTAAATTGTC
Source organism: Elanus axillaris (assembly GCA_026212715.1). Classification (NCBI taxonomy): domain Eukaryota; kingdom Metazoa; phylum Chordata; class Aves; order Accipitriformes; family Accipitridae; genus Elanus; species Elanus axillaris. The sequence goes on along the minus strand of JANZLQ010000037.1, from coordinate 24,085,244 downwards.
TACAGTTTCTTGCTTGTGTCTATATCGGACAGATGAGAGAGGAGAGGAGGTTGTGCCTTGGTTGAGCATCCCTCATTTTTTAGCTCTGTCCCTCCTGGCCTCTGACCCTCAGTGCCCTGTCGGTAAAACAAACAGAAGAGGGGATGCAGCTCTTTGGGTGGCTGCTAATCCTGGTGCTCTTGGGAACGCTCCGGGCTACAGCTCTCTAGGACAAGGATTTTATCCATATGGCTCTTGCTTTGGTTATTATCTAGATAGCGAAGCTAACCAGTGATTAGGTGAGACTCAGTCTTGTTTTACTATTTTGCTTGTATTGTAAGAGTAAATATTTAAAAAAGAAAACAGGATATGAAACCATGTAAATGACCAGAGATCAGGAGATAGAGATCTGGCTTTAATGATTCCCATTATGGGAAAAGGGAGCCCGGTTTTCCTCTGCCTTTCTCAGTCTGCTGGACCAACTTCACCTCTGAGGTCCAACGCTGTGGAACAGTATCACGCACTGGAGGACCACAGCAGAAGTTCCTGCCATGGACGTCCTGAAACAGTGGCTTCCCCTTCACTAGGGAAGAGCCCCAGAGACTGATTTTCTTTTAGATGTTGTGGCATTGATTAGCTTTGTTTGAAGAGTTATTTGTGGTCTTGAGGATATTTTGCGGTGTGTTCGGAGCCTGAGGCGATGTTCTGCTACTTGGAATGGCTCGTTTAGAGAAGATAACCTCAAGAACAGATTTCTTAGCTCAAGATCACCTGTTAGATAATTTTAGGTTGCTGGCCTTGTGTGTGTGCGCAACATTTTTCTCTCTGTCAAATGCACTGATTAATCAATAATTGTTTCATGGGAATAAAACCCCTTGCTATGGAATGAAAATGCTCCCCTTCCCCAAGGCGACTAGAATTCCACTTTACTGCATGGTGAAAGCTGGCATACCCAGATCAACTAAGTGCTTCTCAGAAAAGCTTCTGTCTCTGTAAGCTTACGGTGGGTCTGCAGCTGAGATCTGAGGGAACTCACAGCACTGAGTCACTTTTCATACTGATGGTGATGTTTAAAGCTTCTGGGTTAGACAAGATCCTACTGCAAGAGATGGGACTTGCTGTCCAGTGTTAGTGACCTAATGGCTTTAAATGAACTGTTTTTGGGGAAGAAGTCTGCATGTGAATCTCTCTCCCCTTCACCCCCCTCCCCCTTTTTTTTTTCCCCACTTCATGGAAATTTAACTCTGTGATGATGCTGTAATTTAACAACAGAGATTACAGAAGAACTCATGAAAGAGTAAGAGTTAGAGACTGAACTGTTGGTGTAGCAGTCTGAAGCTTTTGTGTTGGCAAAGGCTCTAAAGAGAATTCAGGATTTTCTCTGTGTGGAAAAAAAAGTTTAACTGTTATTTGGGATGAGCCTAAATGATACTTTCAAAATTTTAAAGATGCAGACCTTTGTATGATCTGGAGCGAAAAAAATTCTGCTGTCATTTTACAGTATTGGCAGTGTCGCAGGATTAAAGCTGCAAGAGAGCTTGATGATTGGAATCGCATTGCTAGGCAATGATAATCAGGAGGCGAAGCCTTGTGCAGATGAGTCCTGTTTGGGAATGTAGCCCTGGAGTGGGAATGCAGTGTGAAACAGTGGGCTGTAGCTCAGAACAAGATGGAAGCAGCGCTGTTGACCTTTTTGCAAACCGCTTTGTGTCCTTAATGGGAAGTGATACACTAAAGCTGCATAGAGTATTGAAAGACACTGTGTTTAGCTGGTCAGTGAAGGAAGAAATACTGTCTGCAAGGTTATCCTGCCAAGAGCAGAGAGTATATTTAGCTTTTTCTTAAATTCCCATCATCTCTTCTTGTTTGCTGTCAAAAGCTGATTAGTTACTCCAGATTTATGCTGGTGTTGCAGAAGGTGACCCATGGTCATTGGAGAGTTGTGTCTGTGGACCTTGTAAGCTGGATGGGGATGTCTGTTCAACGGTGTCTCTGGAAGGATGCTGTGGACCACTTATCAGCAGTGTCCTCCACTGGAAGGAGGTTTGCTGTTAGTTGATTAAGATGTATTGGGCCTTCTGAGAAAATGTTATTGTAGGCAGCTGGGTTTGCCTCTCTATTATTTGGGAGGATGTGCTAACTCCTCCGGAGGGACAGCATGCCCTAAATGACCGTTAAGGGTTGGGAAAGTCCTGCCCTGGCCAAAAGATAGTTTTGTTTGAAAATATGACTCGGCCGCTGTCGAACATGGCACTGTGGGTTTGAAGCAAGCCCTCTTGAATGGGTGGGATATCTCCCAGCGCCTTCGGTGTGTGGTGCTTCATGCCCTTGAGATCATGTGCCAAAATCCCTGCCTGCGTAAGGGATCACGCAATGTACGTTGCAAGGTTAGAGAAGAGTCGCAGTGAATCCTTCACCTTGCTTTTCATACCGTGTGACTGAAGCCGGTCTGCATGTACCCCTCCAAAATGTGGGAAGTCTGGCAAAGGCTCCTTCTTTGGTACGTCTCTTCCTGTAAGTAAAAGACCTTGTTTCTTGTCACATTGAGTACTTCAGCATTGATGTGGTGTACAAGAGGGTGCTAACTGCTTACTGGGAAGTTACTTGCACGTTGCTTGGTAGGGTTACACTCTACCAAGTATAGACTGGAATACTGTGATGTGTTTTTATTTTGCAATGTTGCCTAACGATTGTTTCTTTTTGGAGATGGGCATATTTTCAAAAGGGCCGAGTACTTTTACAGTCAATATTATGTACAGTTAAGCATGCTGAGGTCAGCACAATTGAATATCATGCTTCAGGGTGGAATGTGATTGCTAGAGAGATCAGAAAACAATTTCTATCCCTGTGTAGAGCATTACACAATTGGCTGGATACATTATAGTTTCCCCTGAAGCATCAAAGCAATGCTCTGAGAGAGGCCACTGGATTAAGTAACACTGGCATTTCTGTAAATACCCGTGTAATAGTTTCAAAATGTTTAAGAGTATTAAAGATTTTATTTTCCCAGCGCTTCCAAGATGCAGGCAGGAGTGTTCTGCCTGTTTGGCTGATGGGGAGTGCAGAGGCATGGAGTCTCGGGCAGGAGGGCGGCAGTTAGGAGTAGGAGCAGAAGTCAGGTCCTTGAACTCCGCATCTTGCACAAGGACCAGAAACTGCCTGTCCACCGGCTGTTTGCTTCCGTCGGATGTATCTTCTGTGCTGCCGTGGCAATCGGGTAGTGTATGTGCTGTGTGATTCTCCTTTAACCAGCTTGGTTGCTTTGTGAGGTCTAGAAAACCGTCTGATCGGCTGATCCGTGGCGATATGTCATGTTGAGGTCCCTGGCTCGACTCGGCTGCTGCTTCCTGTTTTCAAGTGAGGTTTTCGGCTCCTTGGGGCAGGACGAAGTGTTCCTCTTGTCTGTGGTGCAGAAATAGGTGGATCTTCACCACCACGGTGCAAGGAATACTTAACATTTTGGAGATGTACTGAAGCCCCAGGAGAGAGCAAGCTGCAATCTGAAATTACATCCATTGTGGGTAGGAAAATGCGAGTTATTTAGGTGTTGTAGAGAAACAGAACTTGGGACAGCTAGCCCTACTCTGTGATGGAAACCAGTTTGTTTCACACCTCAGGGCAACTGAACTGTGTTTTGTGGCTAGGGCTGGGTATGCACATCAGCCAGAGGTGGAGAAGATGGACTTATTGTGCAGGTCATTCTGCAACAAATGGCTTCTCTAAGTGCACTGTGAAGGCGTGAAGGCCTGTGTACATTTAGTGTTGCACGCAGAGGGAACTGTAAGATTGCCATCCGGGTCGGAGCTCTGAAATGACTGTAACAGTCATATACAGAAACTCTGCAAGATTAACCTTTCATTTTACCACTTTTTCCTTTAACCATTCTTCATTTTACTTTTCTCGAAATACACTAAATGTTTTGTAGGGACTCTTGTAGTGCTCTGTTCTTTTTTACCACTAAAGTGAATGGGACTTCTGTTGTAATAAATGAAACTGGAAATCAGGATCTCCACTCTAATTGTATTTTTTGGATAGTTCAGGAAGAACCTAGGAAGGTGTGGCAAAATCTGAACAAAAATAAATAGCAGCATTGAACCAGTTATAACGTGGAGTATATCAAGTGAATTGGGAAGCAGGCTCTCAGGAGGAGGTTCTTGTAAAGCATTTTTTATTTCTTTTAACATCCTTGCTTGATGGTGTTATGGGTGATTCACATTTTTAAAAGCAGTTTTTCCTGTGCAGTGCCTCCCTGCTCTTGACCTACTCTTGCTAAAATCCCAAAAGAAACAATAAGCAAACATACTGTAAGTGAAAATGTCATATTATAAACCCCTGAAAGTGAAACCATAACAAAAAGAGTACTTATGTAGTCATTGTTCATGTGGGATAGCAGTTGAGATACATAAGCAGATTATTGTTATTCTAACAGTATAAGAGGTCACCTCAAAACTAAGGGTGAGTGGGAAGAAGAGGAAAAAAGAAATGCACATTGTTTGTCTCTCCTCCTAATCATATGGCATGTTCTTGTGCGTCTTGTGGATTGTGCTGTTGATGTAAAGCAGTAGGCAACTACAAATGCTTTTCACATGTGGTGAGAAGACATCCATGTCAGATGGGAGATGAACGTATAGCAGATGGTGTACCTCTCCTGGGGCACTGGGCGGATGGAGATGATTTTGCAGGTCACAAAACCAGAGAATAACTTCTTCAGAATTAAACTTTCATTGGGGATTTAAAAAAAAAAATAATCAAGGACCTTTCTTGGAAAATAATTCACACAGATAGATAGATATGAATGTTTGTTTGCTGTTTTCTGTTTTCAGACCCAAATGTGCTCGCAGTCACCTCAGAAGATGTAATGCCAGGGCTCTGACAGCTCGTGGCAAATGTCTTCTTTTACTCTAGAACTGATGTAATGTGTCCAGCGAGCTGTGCATCTTACTGCATCCAAACGCATCGTATCTCTGGGTGCTGTGGCACTGTGGAAACGTGGGGAGCAGTGGACGTGCCTGGGGTATCTCCTTGATGTTGGAGAGTGCAGGAGGGACCCAGGTCTGCACTCCTGACTCCTCTGCCAGGCTTGAGAGCGCACTGGTGCTGTGGCTTTGAGTGGCGAGGCTTCTTAGCACCAAAGCCTCTTCACCTGGAGAGTGGGGTTAATGATGTTGTCTCTCTTGGAGCGGGTGACACCGGAGAGTTTTCATAAGGAGACATAGTGTTTTGAGGGTTTAAGGCAGTGTATTAAAGATGAGGCACGCCGGCAGAACTGGTTCTTTGGTTTGAATGTGGTGAAAGGGGACCCGTGTTTATCAGCCATAGGATGCTCTTGTTGTGGAGGTAATCCAGCTGCTCTGACAGTTAGTTTGCACAGAACTGGTGATAAGCTCCACGACAGAGTGGTGGTTGGTCACGCGAATAGTCACAGGTCTTCTCCTCAGAAGTTCTGGGACTGGGTGTGAGAGCCAGGTGTGAACCCCAGCCACCCCGTTGGTTCCCAGTGTGTGTAGCCTTGTCAGCATGCCAAGAATTTGTATGGAGGCTGGTCACATTGTCACTGGTGTGTTTGCTGCAGTGTCCTTGTCTATGGCGTACCTCACAATGACGAGAAAAAAGACGTTTATGGCCATCAAAATAACTACTGAGCCTGCAGAAATTTGTGGTGGCAATATGCCTTTGAAAGAAAGAAAAAAATCTTCAGTGACATCTTCCTTAGCTTTTTTGGGGGGTCCTGACCAGACAGCACACGTCCAGAGCTCGCTGGAAAGAACTCATTGTCCCCAGTAGCATCTTTGTGTGAAGACTCTCAAGTTTCCCACTGGCTTAACTGTTCCTGGTAAGCCTGCCATCCCGATGACTTGCCAAGATGGAAGGAGAGCTGGTCTTTGCAGGCTCTGAATTGTCAGGGTGTTTGCTGTGGCTCCAGTTGCAGCTTGAACAGGCACCAGCCATCTAGGAGGTGGAAGAGGCTCTGCTTTCTGCTGGAATCGCCCTGGCAGTGCTGCTGGGTTTTCCCATTCTCCTAGGTAGTGTCATTAGGCCTGTCTCAGGATGAAACCGTTTGTATATCACTGGTAGCGCTTCCGCTGCCCTCATCTGCTTTTGTCCCTCTTGTAAAACCTGTTCAGTGTTGCGTGCTGTGGGAGCTCTGTGCTCTTTAATTGTTGTTTGTCATTGTGGGAATTGCTTGTTCTAAAACCAATTACAACCTGACAAAACTGATCTGCCTTATTTACAAATACATCCATCTGGTTGTGGACTGTGTGATATCACTGCCAGAATAATACGAGGCCTTTATTGCTGCTGCTGAGTTATTGAAGGGTTCCCGCGCTGGCATCGTCTGGAGCCACACGATGGCTTACTGCCTGCGTGTTTGCGTACGTGTTCTTCGTAGGGCAGAGGGAATTAATGTTTAAAGTAACAAATCCTATGTAAACCGAATAGAGATAAAACATTAGAGTGCTGCATCTCGGCATCAGCCGGCGTGGGGCCTCGCGGCATGTTTAGAGCATGTGATGCAATGGAGGGTGCCGAGCAGCTCTGCTGGGCACTGGTGCCCGTGCGTCCGGCACCGTGCAAGCGAGTGGGTGAGCTCTCTGCTGTGCTCGGGTGGGGACGAAGTGCAGTTGTAGTTGGTGTTAGAAGCAGCGTGGACGCATGTGTGCAAGAGCTGGGATGTTGAGAAACCCCAACTTGGCAGTAGATGCTGCCCTGGTGTATATTCTGTGCCTTTTAGCTGCTGCAACAGCTATGGGAGCCAGGATTGCTGGCCACCTGGGGAAGGGTCCGGCTGATTCTGAATCCTCCAGAAACTTGTTCGGTAACTGAGGTAGGACTAGATTCCTCCTTGGAAGCTGCAGCCTCCTTTTAGATTTCATGTAGAAAATAGGCAAGAGAAGTAGGCAGGCGCCTGGGGTGTGAGACTCCTATTTCTGTGTGTGTTCCTGGAAGTCAGTTTTGAAAAGGCTCAAAAAAGGAGAAAAATGGATGACTGGTGTCAGGACATTGGAACTTGAAAACCATCACAACTGGTAGCCAAAACTTTCAGACTATTTTCATTTTTCTATGAATGTTCAGTTGCAGCTTAAAAAAGATCTGAGACATTATGGCAAAGTACTGATTTCACCCTCAGGCTAGCAGTTCAGAGCTGGATATAGTGAATTGTAGAAGCATTCACTAAAAACCTTTATTCCTTGTTTACTTTGTGTGTTATCCACAAAGGGTAGAAGACAGAGACGTATGTATGTAAACAAATTTAGCATGAGGGAAACGGGGAAGAGTTGCCCCCTAAATGAAGTTATTAAAATTAACATGACTAGGTTTTGACATATCACTGGAGGTGAGTGAATTAGTCACTGTGAATAATATATATGATAAATTCAGGCCTATTTTTGTTTGCGATTTGTCTATGAATGAACTTTTATATTTATAAATAGTCACTCAGTTTTCGCTGGCTGGCTGGCTGAATAACTGAAAATTCATAAATCGATATGAACTGGAAGTACAGAATACTGCAATCTGCATATGAAAACCAGTGTTTACACAAATCTAAGGGTTTTTTTGATTCTCCATCACCATAGTAACTGAACATTTGCTATAATGGTGAACTAGTGCTGCAATGTGAGTGTGATATAGGACACATTCATTTTACCTCCAGGGCCTGAGGTGGTGGACTAGATTGTCGAGGTGCCTGGTACCTGCCAGTCCCTTGACATGAGCTGTGAAAATTGGGCGTGTGGAGTCAGAGGGTGTATTTGGTAGCACTGCAGCAAGTTGAACGCAAATCCTTCTCATCGAGGGTTGGTGCCTGGGTCTGTCAGTGCAAGAGAATAATCTCCAGCTGTTTGGCCAATTAAAGGTCTGTTTGAGAAAATGCATTCCTGCCACCGTTTTGTGGCAGAAATGCACTGTAACGTGGTCCTGGCCCACTCTGTGCTCCCCAGCTTGCTTTTAAGCAGTGTGGAGTTGCTCCGTGGGTCCTTAGTGGCTGTATATCCAAAATGGTGGAGAACTGCTCCAAGCCATGAGCATTGTGGTGCTGGCCAGCAGCAGTCTGTAGCTTGAAGTGCCTGGGTCGGCAGTTTTGGTGGCAGATGTTCCCCAAATGGGTCAAAGCTGCTTGTACACGTGGCAGCTGCTGGAGCAGGACAGGAATGGCTGTTGTGCCTGCTCTTGTGCTGTGTTGCCCTGTGCTAGCAATAATGATGTTTGTCTTTGAACCCTCTGGTTTAGCTCAGATCTTTAGTATCATATCAGTGGGGGCTTTTGGTGTTGGGCTTTTTGAAATTGGAAACTGCTGTCGTGCCGAAACTAGTCTTTGCTTTGTGTTATAACGCGTGGTTTCCCCATCTTCTCGAGCAGTGCCTGTTTCCTGTTGCTGACAGGACTGTTAACAGATTTTTTTAACAAGAAATTTTCTGAAATTCATTAGAGACAAATAACAGCCCTTTGATTCCTCCCCACCCCCCTTTTTTCTGCTGTTCAACAGGCTGTAGTTTATTGCTGAAAAATGCAGATACGATGCTCCATGGGGAAAATTTTTTTTGACAAAATAATTTATGTAAATACACATAGTTTACAGTTCAGAGTGGCAGTTTGCTGGTAATCTGTCAGCAGGGGTATGATCTGCAGTCTCCCAGCCTCTCTTTTGGTCCTTTATAAATATCAATCAAATAAGGACATGCACTGAATACAGTGGACAGCTAAAAGCAGGAGGAGGAAATGCAGAGAGAAAGCAGAATAGCAATACAAAAAGAGAACTTGCATCGTCTCTTGTAACATGAGCTTTCAGTATGCATCAGGCCTAAGCTCTTCTGGCCATTGCAGCTGTAAAATAATGCTGTATTTTCTGTTCCTTCTCTCTTAAAAGAATTGGTGTGCTGAAAGTGGCCGTGTCCTGTGGGCAGGGTGGATAACGCTGTAAGGTGGTTATGAAGATTTTGGCTCATGTCCTGTTTCTCGGTAGCTGATCAGCGTGCGCTGGCTTCGGCTGAATCCCCGCAGCCCTGCCAAAGAGTGTGTCTGCTTGTGCATCTCCTCTTAAAGCAGGCCAGAAATGTGGAGATGCTCAAAAGGAGACTGAGATTGTACATTGTTATTAGCATGGGGGATTGATTTTGTTCACTAGTTTTAAATCCAAATAGAAAATCATACTTCCATGACGTTGATCTTTTCCTTAAAATATAATTATAGCTCTGTATAATACAGCTGTTCTTAATCCAGCAGTTAATAAAATATCCTAGCTGGAGGCAACTTATTGGACATAATTTATGTGTAAAGGGATCTTGTGACATTTTTTGGTGGGAGAGGGGGAGAGAAAATAATCCATTAACACTTACAGTAAAATTGTTAGGATAAAACCCATGTATTTTTAAAAAGTTCATTTGCTTGTAATTATTAATGAGATGGCTATGGCTAAATTTACTTCAGTATTTGCACATTGCTTAGTTTGGACAATAAAACAGGACTGGACAACTTCCCTACCTTGTTTTATTCAGTTTCAGTGTTGGTTTGAATCAAAGGCTCCTAAGTTGAAGGGAGATTTTTCACTGAATTCAAGAGTTTGGAATTAATCCCTAATAATATATAGTCATGTAACATATAGACTGACATTATTTCAGGGAAATATTAATATGTAATCTTATACCTTTTCACTGAAGTGATAGTATTTTAACTCATAATTTACTTTTTAAAAACTTTAGATAAATGTATAAATCTCAATTTTTATCTTAAAATTACCAGTGTTGTTAGAAAAATGAGTTTATTTGTAAGGGTCTCAGACGTTTTCTTTCATGTGCTCTGTCCCCCCTGCTTGATCTGTCGCTAGCCTGCTGCCTTCCTCAGCTTCAGCATATTTTACTTAATTAGTTCCCTAAAGGCCATTATGTGTGATTTTTTTTCCCCAAAAGGGAACAAGCACAAGGCCATCAAAATGTTAAAGGCCTTGAGAGCTCTGGCTGCTGCTTTGTATGCTGAGATGAATGAGAGAACCCCCCCGCCCCTCCTCCTGAGAAGCAGCATACAACTATTGGGAGAAGTTTCATGTGTATTTCACTGAAATATTATTAGCTGTACCCTTTTTGTACTAATAACGGTTATTTTTGTATGTTTGTAAGGGGAGTTTTGCGGACTGCCAGGGCCCCAGGTTAGCCACGCGTTCACTGCCGGCAGGCCTGCCAAGATGGCGGCCCGCGTGCTCCCTCAGGCAGGCCGACCAGGGAGCCCTGACCTCCTCCGCAGCTCTGGCCACCTCTGTGTCAGGGAGGATGGCGAACGCCTCGGCTGTCCCCTGGCTCTGTGGAAGAGGCCGCTTAGCCAAAACAGCTTTTCAGCCTTCCTCCCTTCAAAGCAATGTTTTGTCCATTGGCTTATTAAAATGTGTATTATTTCCCTGAAAAAATGACTCTCTTCTGTATCTGTAGATCGTCCTGGCGGCATAGACATCTTTGAGAGGTGCTCATCTAATGTGTTGATAAAAACTTGCAGTGATGGGAGATCTTACATCCTCCCTGGTTAGTCCGTTAACTGTTTCCGATTAGACTGCTTTTTTTTTCCCGGTATTCAAGCTAAATTTTATTTTGTGAAGAGAAGCTGACTTGTTCACACGTTCCCCTCTGTGCTTACGAAGACCAGTCGATCAGCCACCCTTGTGCAACAACCCCTCATGCAGGGGAAGACTGTTACCGTGTCTTCCTCCAGTTCTGTCTTTCCCAGGCCGAGCAAAACTTCCCTCTTGAAAGGAAGCCACGACACCGGAGCTGCATTTCCACCATACTTTACTTCAACCAGTTAGGTACATGACGGATCCGAACTAAACCTATTTTAACTCTTCTGTAAAACAGATTGACATCTGTACTGCCATGTGCCGAACCGAGTGGACATCCTTTGTAAAAACCGTATAGTTACATGGGCTGAAGTGTTATTACTTTGCTTAGCAAAGAATTTGGAAGGTGGCATAAATCTCCTTTTATACCCGTTATTGCTCTGTGAATGAGAGAGGGAAATGTGAATTGCTTTTTCTGGACCTGATGAGTAGGTTTCAGTGTGATGGATGGTGGGTGACGCTTTCACAACCCATCATTCATGGAGGTGCACAAATGGAAAAGCAGCGGTGCCTTGGCTCATCAGCATGTGCATTTATCATATTGTTTAAAGCAGCCTCATTAGCTGCATCAGCTGTTGTGCTCTGTGTGCTATGGCGATTTGGTAATAAGTGATGTGTGGCCTGGCCTCAGCAACTGGAAATTACGTTATAAAGAAAAACTATCAGCTTTTAGACTAAGACTGGACTTGAGTAGGAGGGGCAGGACAGGGAAGCACCAAGAATCTAAGGAGAAAATTGTTTCAGAGAAATCATAAAACTTTTCTTAGAGTCCAGTTGTATCCTAGGTGAAGAAAGCAATCATTGCAGCAGTCTTCCACGCACTTTCAAGGAAGTTGCTGTGGGTTCTGAACCGAGAGTGGTTGATAGACCAGATGGTTGTGCTGCTGTTCAGAGGGACCTCAACAGGCTGGAGAGAAGGGCATCAGGAGCCTCGAAGTTCAGCAAAGGGAAGCGCCAAGTCCTGCATGTGGGGAGGAACAACCGCAGGCACCCGTGGAGGCAGGGGACCAGCCGGCTGGAAAACAGCTCTGCAGGGAAGGACCTGGGGGTCATGGGGGACAAGAGGTCGAACATGAGCCAGCAACGCACCCTTGCAACAAAGCAGTCCAACAGCATCCTCACTGCATCAATTCTTGTCCAGCAGGTTGAGGGAGGTGATTGTGATCCTTCCCCCTGCTCAGCCCTGGAGAGACACATGCGGAGTGCTGGTTCCAGTGCTGGGCTCTGCAGGACAGGTGACACACCTGGACATGCCGGAGCAAGTATGGCATGGGGCCATGAAGATGACCAAGGGACTGCAGCATCTGTCACATAAGGAGAAGCTGGGAGGGCTGGGACTGTTCAGGCTGGGGAAGAAAAGGCACATGGGATCTTACCTGTGTGCATGAATACCCGACAGGAGGGAGTGAAGATGACTGAGGCAGACTCATCAGTGGTATCCAATAAAAGGACAAGAGGCAGTGGGCAGAAGCTGAAATACAAATTCTGCTTAAACATACAGGAAAATGAGGCAGTTCTTTTGTTTGATTTGGTTTTTGTTTTTAAATGACGGTCTAACAGTAGAGTGGGCTGCCAAGACGGGTTGTGAAACCCCCATGCTTGGAGGTGTACAGCACCCGGCCAGACGCAGTCCTGGCCAGCCCACTTGAGCTGCCCCAACCCCGGCAGCGGGGCTGGGCTGGTGGAGGGTCTCCAGAAGTCCCTGCCAGCCTCAGCTCTTCAGTCATTCTGGAGGTCCATGAGGTACGCCCAGCAATGACTTGTCAGTCTAAATGGTCGCTTGATTTCCCCTCTGCCTTCCTCCTCCTGAAGATTTACAGCGGATTTCCTCCTGATCCTGTGGCTCCTCGGTCACCGTACCGCCTCCCTGCTGCTAAGCCCTGACCTTGGCTTCTCCATCTTGGTGCTAAGCCACGAGCAGCTCTGCCAGAGCTGATAAGAACAGATGCCTCGGGTCATCCGGGCCCTTCTATTTGGATGTTCTGCAACTTGCACAGCTGCCGTGGCTCCCTCTGGGCAGCTCACTCTGGCATTTGGTCATCGTTTAAAAACAGCAGCCCAAGAAGTTTCCTTGGAGAAGGTGCTGTGATGTCCTACTGGGTGCTCTGGTTCTGCCTCTCAGTGATATACTGGCTTGGGTGGGTATCAGCATCTTCTGGCCTGCTTCAGCATTCTAGGTGAGACAGGTCAAAATTATGTTAATAAATAGCTGTGAAATGCTTTAATGCAGCTTGGAGAAGAACTCATGCTTGTTCAAAAAAATAAAAAAATCCATCCACCAAGAATACCTTTTAATGTAATAAACCCAGAACCATTAAGTCTCTTGAGTAAACATGCGTTAAGCTACAAAATTGGTTAAATACCTGTGCAGGACTATAGGTGGATCTCCCTGTGTAGCAGAAAGCTGTATTTATGCCTGCCACTGATAATCAGTTGTTCTTTCCTGAAAAAGATAACTACAGATTGCAAATGTAAAACATACTGAAATTGATTTCCTGCTTGCAGGTTTAAAGCATGAATGAAATGGTGAGTGCAAATCAGCCTGCTCAGATCCAGGCTGTAACTCGCACACTTGCAGTTTTGTAGCAGAAGGTGTGTTTTCAGGAGATGATTTTGAAGTTGGAGCCCCATAGGTGAGTGGAAGCTCCAGGCAGCTTCCGAGATCTTGGGCTTAGAGAAGGTAAGTGCTGGATCTTAGGTTTTAGGTGTTGTGGGGGAAGTGTTTGGGGAAGGGGGAATGCTTATATACATACCTGGGTCACAGAGATGGGAACAGGAAAACAGGGAGCGCTATCTAAGAGTGTTGCAGCCTCTAATAAATTTAGTAATTACTGACTGATTAAAAAAAACCCTTATAGATGAACTTGAATCTTTTTTTTCCATCCTGCTGCTTGCTAATTTGACTGTACTATGTCTACAGTTCTCTTTGACAAGGTGATATGCATAGGCAGTACAAATATGAAGGCTGTGTATGTGGCTTTGAATTTTTTGGTCTTTTTTTCAAAAGGTGGGGGAATAGCCCTTTTAGATTGATTATACCGTTACATGTTAAACTTCTTAAAAAGTGCACTAATAAAATAATGGTGGGCTGGACTCCAACTGGATTTAAAATGTTTCACATAATTCACTAATATCTTTCCCATCATGACACCAGAATGTCTGTTGTGACTTTGAGGAGGTAGCAAATGCTATTTGGAGAGAATCCCGAATTGCTGTTTACTTTAAAGCAGGATCTTACTTCTTACTTGTGGAACTTCCTACCATTCCTAAGACGGCACTTAAATGTTTCGTCTTGTTCTTGTGTGCCATTTGATCCAGTTAGTGTGCTGGAGGTCCCTCTAAATAGTGCTGTGTCAAGCTATTCAGTTTAATAAAGTTTAATGGAAATTATAAATGTTAAATGCTTGCTTGGGGCAATGTGTGGGACTGGCCGTGCAGTGCGGTTATGGAACGGTGTGCTGTGGAGCACAGCCTGCGGTGTCACGTTTGGTGGCAGTGCCTGAGCTGATTCAAGCATTCCTGCTCCTGGCCACTTGCCCTGGCCCTGCAGGGACCTGGTGCTTGCTGGCACCGAGCTCTGGGTGGCCATCAGCGGAGCCCGACAGTGAGAGCTAATGGCAAATATCTGTATGAGTATAACCTTCCATTTTCTTCCTCTTGTTGGCAATATCTTCTTCTTTTTCTTGGTAGTATCTTTGTCTTCCTCTTCTTGGTAATGCCTTCTTCCTCTTTTTGTAGTGTCATTTATCTTTAATAATATGGACTGCTATAGGATTTTGCTAAGCAAAACCCAGCCATTCTTTGGTAAGATCATGCTTTAGACAAAAAGCAGGAGCTATGCTTCTGTCATTCTTTGCCGTACAGCGTAACTCCTTACTCTTGCAGTAAGGATGCAGCTATACTCCCTGTTCCTTTGTTAATGTTCAGTAGGTGCCCTTTTACCAGAGCAGGCGTCATGAACAAGAACTGCCAGTGCTGGTAACACTTAGCATTTTGTCCTATTTTGCATTTATTAGCATGCACTAATTATTCATAGGAATAATTACCCTTTACCAATTCACATTAATTTAGATTGCTTTTGAAAAGCAATCAAGAGGGGCAGGGAATGATAATACATCAAAGTGAATAAGGATATGGCACGAAAGAAACGTGGTACATTTTTATGTAAGAGACCATGTCAAGTCACTGTCAGCTTTTTTCCTTCAAATTGCAATTATTTGAACTCGGTTTGATGGTTGGTGCTAAAGGCCATCTGTTAAATGTGCTCCCCACCTCAAAAATCCATTCGTGCTCTTCATCTCACTTCTGGATCTCTTCAACAAAGAGAAACATCATCTTACGGGGCGACAGTATGAAAATGGACAAAAAGACATGCTAGGCCATTCTGCCATTAAAAAGTTGCTTGCCTGTCCCTGAACAGGTACGTTTAAATTCTCAAGTGCTTTTATTATCAGGGAGCACATGAAGCTTAGGAATACAAGAAATTCTTGCCTGCCTTTGGCTGCAGGGATGGGCACTGAAGTGTCCTTTGTTGCCATGGCCAGTGCGTTTCTCCTTCTGTAGGGGCGAAGGTTTTGATGGCACAGTCAGATCTGGGTGTCTGTTTAGAGTGTTACACATCCCTGCAGTGCTGTTAAATGTTACTGTCTCTGGATCACTTCTGGTCTTCCCTGACTTTAAACTAGGCAATGAAGATGAAAAACCTAGTGTCATGTGAAACACATGGCCTAAAAATACGAATTTTTTTTTTCTCTGGGTTAGAGTGGGTAGATGCTGCTCTGAAAGCCAAATGTGATGTGATGAAATAAGAGTGCCTTGGTAGACAAAGATATTGAGTGAGTAATCCTTAGAGAAAGGCAAGAAAAGGCAAGATTAAGTTTAGGTCAGAGGACAGAATGAGCGGTGGAGTGTAGATGGAGGCTTCAGTGGTTATATGCATATTGGAGGAGAAGACTAATGACCTTATATTGGTTTAGTGCTTGCTATGCTTCAGTGGTTAAAACCTTGTTTTCTCAATTCAGTGAGATAAATCTCTTCGGTTTTTTGAATGAGCTTGAAACTGCTCCTGTGCATGATTGTTGCCAGTGTTTGATCAGCTGGCGCTGCTCTGCAAGAACAGCCTAATAGCTTCGAGTGATACTGGTCAATATTGACTGTTCATAGCCAGCACAAATCATCTTTTACTGTGAGTGTCTGAGAAAAGGAATGGTTCTTGCACAAAAAAAAAATACCAGTGAGTTGTATCATATATAGTTCCTGGATTATTTTGCTGACGTTGACGTAATTTTACTAACTGAGAAGAAATCTCCGTTCAGGAGCGTTTGTCAGGGTATTGGTTACACACTTCACGTGCAGGGAAGGGTGGGTGTCAGTTTGATTAGTCTCAGATAATGTGGCGTGTCGGTAGATATGGAGCTGGGATGCTGCTCAGGCTGGTTTCGTGTATTCTGCTGCAAATCATTAATATGCTGTAGCACATTCCACATTCATTATTGGTGGCTAAATAAGTGAGTCCCCTAAGTTTTATTTGTTCACTGCTTCATCTTTGTGCTGTCAAATTCAAATGAGGATGCACTCTGAATCTGTACGCTATATCAGGACTTGTTCCACTACAGAGGCTTGCGTTGAAAGAAAAACACAGTTGTTGTATGATTGTAGACTTCTCTTTATTCTTAGCACTGATGCCAGGATGTAATAATAAAATTAGGAATTCATGTGAGGAACAGTCATAGCATGTTGCCACCATTATTTGTTTAAAATTTTGTATTTAAGAAAGTCTGTATATAGCATGTGGGTATGAGGAAAATAGTTTTTTACCAAAAGTGCTTCAGTACTTAATTTGATTTATAAATGATTTGGTAAGCTTAGATGTGGAATAGCAAAGAATTAACTGAAACGAAGATTGTGAATGTTTTCCTTTACTTTGGGATCCAAACCCATGAGATCCGCTGTCCGGGGCCATGGGAATTCCTCCAGCCGTGCCATGTTTCCCCCTTTCCAGCAGTAGGTGCAATTCCAGGGGGGGATTTCAGTTCATAAAGTGCTATCAGACGTTGATGGTGAGCTGTTCACGCCGGCGGGCTTTGTCTGGCGTTGCCAGTCAGGAACTACAACGCTCTTTAAAATAAATCTCGCATCAGGCAAGGAAGGGCTTGTCATTGCTGCTTGGTGGCTTTGGGTTTGGGCCGCACTTCTCCTGCAGCAGTTGAAGGAAGCTGGGGCTCTTCAGGCTACCATCCGCACACGCCTAAGCCAGGAGGCAAGCAGCACGCTCGCTGCAGGCAGCCCGGAACCCCGGCTGGCAGGTGGTCCAGCTCGGGCTGGCCGGCAGAGCCACGGGCAGGACCCTCCTCGCTCTCCAAACCTGCCGTTAGGGTTGCTTTTGAGCCCTTTGCAATACAGAAATCACAGTACTGCCTTTAATCTCATTCAGGAGGCATTGGGTCCTAGATGAGATGTGAACAGAAGCCAGTCCTCTGAGCTGCCTGCTCTGCTGGTGTGTGATACACCGTGAAAGAGACTTCTGTGGCAGTGGGACAGGAGGATGGACAGCGCCTTTAGGAGATGGTGGAGCACACCTTGTAGGTGAGGGCCCGTGGCACAGAACCCAGGCTGTAGGAACAGGAGCCCAAAACAGTGGAAAGTCATTTCGGATGCTGTGCTGCTGCTGTTTAGGTACGTGTGTTGGATCCTGAGATGTCATCTCGTTGCATGATGGAGACTGATAGCTGGTGGTACAGCATGCCCATCTCTGGCTGGCAGCGGTGCTTGGCAGCACTGAGGGGTTGCTCCTGCCTTACTCTCCCCGGTGCTGGGAAGGGATTGCTGCCTTGATGAGGATGCTGTATAGCTCATGTTTCTGGCTCTCTTGCCAGTTGGATTATAGTATACCGCTCAGTTGGGAGAAACCTTAGATTAACAGAAGCAGGTACAAAGCAATTGGGTTTAAAAGGGCAGGTGGCTGCTGCTGGTACGGAGGAAAACTCCCAGACTTGATAATTTTGACGTTTGGTCCTGATTCTGAAGTCTTTGATGCCTGCCTTTATAGTAATGCTGTAGTACCTTACAGCCATGGGGTAGTTTGAAATAGAGATTTTTTTTCTCTTTTGTACCCTTGAGATCCCATAACATTTAGGGATAAGAATATGCAGGGTTGAATTCTAAAACCAGTGCCGATTAGGGATTTATTCTTTTTTATTTTTAATTTAGCATTACCATATCGATGGCTGTTGTAGGATGAGCTGGGGTATGGTGCTCTGTGGTTGGACGGACAGATCTTGCTCCCCTGAGACTTAAAGATGCTGCTCTTTCCTGGTGCTGGTCTGGCAGGTACCCCTAAGGGCGGAAGCGTGCCCTGGCTGTTCCTGGGTGGTGTCTTGTCCATCTTGCATCTCAGTAATACTGAAAATACTTGGGACCCGTTGGTGGTGATGTGCATGGGAAGTGGTCTGCCTGAGTAGGTGGGGAAGTGGCAGGGGACTGCCGACACGCACAAAGCCCTGAAGGCAGAGGGCTGGGGTCAGTGGGGTTTAGTGACATGTTTGTTAAAAGTGGTGCAAACCACAAGAATAGTGCAGTGGAGAAGGGAGAACATGTGTTCCCTGTGTTTGGAGCTCCAGGTTTGTGCCAGCCTGGAGAAGAGAGTTTAGGGGCAGGGGGGAAGCGTGTGCCCCCAGTGTGTGCTAAAATACACTGCTGCGGCTGGGGAGTCTGGTCTGAATCCCAAACCCACCGGTGCCACCTGAGAGCCTGCTCTGGGGCCAACTCCTGCCCCCGTGCACAACGAGAGGACAGACCCACGTCCTCCTTCCCATGCTGCCTTTTGTCCTCCTAGACATCTAGTTTGCTTGTCTTGCTCGAGAGACAATCGGAGGAGGCATTTTATCCAATAACTGTATGTTGAGTGGGAAGATGATGAGATTTAGGTTTTAGTTTGGGTCTAGCTGTTGAGTGAAGAGATGGTACTAAACAAATTTCAGAGTCACATAAATTTGGGCAAGTTGATGTATGGGGGAGAATGAGAATAATGTATGGAGCAAAGCAAGGAAAGGATGGCCTTACGAAGAGCCTGGAGGACACCCATTTCTTAAGAGAGTTAATCCAAGCGAGTGGTGATTGGTATCTGAAGGGCAGAGGTTAAAGGTGCTACTGAATGAGCTGATGCGCTTGCTGTGAGAACTGGGGCAGCGTCCTTTGTAATGCTGTTCACCAGAATAAATGATGACGAAGTGATGCACAAAGGGAACTCGGCTCCAGGAGAGAGAAGACTCGTAAGGTGGAGCCTGGTGGTGGGCAGCTGCTTGCTGGCCGGGAAGAAGCACTCACAAAGAAGTTCTGGTGCTGAATTCTGCTGTTTTAAGAGGAATAAAATTGTGGCTGATGCCTTCAAAAAAAACAAAGAGACTGGTTAGACTGGAAAGGCTAACAAGTGTTTGGAATGCTACCAACATATACCATATTGCACATGTATTATATAGGCTCAGGGAATTATGTTTAAAATAGCTGAGCCTACAGGCTACTTGGACAAAGCAAATACTAAGAACATTAAGTTGTTGTCTTGCTAAGCTTGACTTGCTGTTGTTATTAAGGTAATTTCATTGCGTGCTTTGATAACTATGAGGTACTTGTCTAACAACTTTGTACTTCCAAAAATTTTTTTACTTTAGAAGGAAAACATTTTGTCAGATTTCCGTCAGGCTGTCAGTGGGGGTTTCATACATGCAGGAATGAGGAATAAACACTTTCC
This sequence comes from Elanus axillaris, assembly GCA_026212715.1. NCBI lineage: Eukaryota > Metazoa > Chordata > Aves > Accipitriformes > Accipitridae > Elanus > Elanus axillaris. Next base: position 24,065,919 of record JANZLQ010000037.1, on the reverse strand, counting down.
AAACTCATTTTACTTCTTTTTTGCTCTTAGGCTGACAAATCAGGAGAAGCAGCTTTTTCCCATTGCATAGGTCAGGTAATGGAAGAGTATAATTTTCAAAGGGACTACAAATGTGCTGCTCTGCTAAAGGAGGTGAGAGCCTCTCATCAGTCACTGCTGGGAGTGGGCAGGGGAGGGTTGGTTCCTTGTGGTTTTAGAAGGCTGTTCCAGTGTCCAACCCTGTCCTAAAAATGTGCTACAAATTGCCTGAGGATATTGACCCCTGGAGATGATCCTGGGGCCAAGGGAAATTCAAGATACCTGCCCAGAGAAGCTCAGTATTTCAAAAGGGGATTCTGGGAGAGCTTGGAAAAAAATTTCCTATATGGAATACAGACTCATGCAATAATGTATTAAAAGATGTTGATACATGTAAGGCAGTGCTGCTACCTAAAACCTCTATGGCTTAAGTAAATATTAATACACATATGTTCTGAATTCCTAGCAGCTTCTTAATAGGTCCTAGTCTGTTAGGCAAAGGTCTTCTCCAAGGTTCGGGGATTGTGCTCCAGAAAAGGAGGGTGGGTGTTTCAGTCTGAACAAGACTTGATTGTTGAAGAAAGATTGTTTCTGAAGAGACCTTTTTTTTGGTATCATGAATATATGTGAAATACAAATATAGATGTAAATAAAAAAGGTATTCATCAATCAGTTCTCATTGGCCAACCTGTGGAAAATCACTCCTCTCTCTTTGTAACAATTTCCATTTCTCATTGCTTTCTTTAGTCTCTTTCCAATTATCCTAAGTTAGCATTGGCAATAGTAGTGTGAATAAGCATCCTAAGACCAGATGAAAAGATATACAGGGGAGAGGGTTGAAAAGCAGCTGTCCATTAGCTCAAAACATCAACAGCAGCTCAGTGGCTTTTTGCATCTCTGCTCATAAATGCCCCCTGCATCAAGCCAGGCATGTTCAGAGTTGGCTGCCAACGTTTCTATTTATAACAGATTTAGTCAGGTTCTGTTCCTTTGAACTTCTGAAGTGGGCAGGAGGAAAGAAAGTGCACCAGAAGGAAATGCCCGATACCCCCCACCTGTCTGCACAAAAAGAGGCAAAGGATGTCTGTTCTGTATCAGTTTTGGAAGGGCGAAGTGTCAGAATTACATGTTTCAGTGATAAATGTGATATTGTCAAAAGCAAATTTAGTTAAAGCAGCTTCTAAATAAGCAAGGAACAATAGTGAATCAGCAGAGAGAGGAGATATAAATACTGTAGCTGATGCAGCAGCTGCAGCTGGAATGGCAGGGCAGAAGGGAGCTGGGAGGTTCTGGGATGTACTGAGATCCGCAGGATATTTTGAGAAGCTGTCAGATAGAAGAGAACCAGAACTGGTAATTACAAGGTGCTCTCAGGACGCATAGTGTAGAGTTAAGTGGTTGATTTCCTTTAGGTCCTTTGTTGGATTAATGAAAAAACTAAAATGATGACTGAGGCTTGTACTTCAGTTCTGCAGGTGGTAGAAGGGATCTCATGCAGCTTCACCCTGGACTTCACATGCACTACTGTAATGATGCTGTTGTTTTTACATCTGTATTTCCAGCACTCTGGAGGAGAGTTCACAGCGGTAAATAAGCCCTTAATTTAATAGAGTTTTAAAACAGAAAATCTATGGTAACTAGCTATGTGCTCTCTTTTTGAGAGGTGCAAAGTTTTAGGTCTGACCACCTTCAGGATGCACTCAGCTGCACCCATGCTCACCCAGATGACTAACACCTAATGAGCAAGGCAGCAGATATCCAGGTAACTGTGGAATTTAACAGGTGCCTACAGGGCCGTTCCCTACTGCAAGTCTAACCTGAGTAAATAAAATGGGATGTGGAATCTTCTAATTATTCCTGACAAACTGATGAGCATAAATGGGAGAGATGTCAGAGAAGACTGTGCTGGGTTCCAGTGAACGTTCGCTCAGCAGGACTCATGCCAGGGCAGCAGTGCTTGCAGCAGAAGAGCTGGATGTTGGGAAATGGAGGAGAATGCAGGAGGGAATGCCAAACGGGGATGGAGAGTAAAGAGCGGGGAAGGCTGAACTCCATTCTCAGCTGAAAGGGGAGGAATGGATGGGTTAAGGGCTTAGTTACTCAGTGTTGCAGTGCACAGAGAGCACTGGCAAGGCTGCCCACGTGAAGAAAGGTGGCAGGATCAAGAATAACAGTTATCTGCGTCATTGCTGCAAGGTTCTGATGGAGAGCTGCGTTGCGGCACTCACCCGTGGCCCCTGGCATGTCACCTGTGCGGTGTGCCGTAGCCGGGGCAGCAGTGGTAGGAAGCATACGCATGGAAAGCAAGCAGAAGCCTTAAAAAACAGGAATACTTAAGTAGGGGAGAGGATTGGGAGACCTGCAAAGGCGATCTTCCCAGTAAAATGCAGAGCAAAATGAGGAAGCATACATGAGATAAATGGGAATACTTTTGGCTAATCCTTAAGGCTTGGAATTTGTGTTTGCAGCAAGGAGTGGGGGTGAAAGGAAGGGAGCTGTTGGGTCTCCTGGAAAAGTGAATCCAGAGAAACTGGAGGCCGGGGATGAGGCATGGCACTGCTGGGATGTGTTCTGCAGCTGTCTTCTTGGAGGCTGGAGCGCTGCCCTCAGGGACAGCTCAGATTTCTGCTGTAGCAGGCTAGGGAGCCGTACAAATGCTGAAATGTGTTGGGATTTTTTTTTTGTTTGTTTGTTTTTTTGGAAGCGTTGCATGGTCTTAAAAACAGTAATGCAGAGGGTCCAGACAGCAGTAGGCTTCCTAATACTTGCCAGGATTAGGGCAGTAGTGGTTTTAATGTTAGCTGTTCTTCCAGGAAGATCTGTGCTGGAGGAAGGCAGTGGTGTGAAGAGCGCAGCTAATGCAGAGGTAGATCGTATTTTTCTCCCTTGCGTACTGAATGGTTTAATTTCTAAGAACTTGTCTGGAGGAGACACTTGCTTTTCTGTTACCCCTGCTTTGCTGTAGGGCTTTTCTTTGTGGTGAAAGCATCTGCATTGTTTATTCTTTTGTTGTTGTTTTTTCACCAACTTAAATAGTTAAGAGTTGAAAGCAAAGATGCCTTGTCCTTGTGTACGGGCAGGCAGAGAAGAAATTCACCCAGGCAGTGACACAGGGTGGGGTGAAAGTCACTGGCTTTGCAGGTCAGGCACGGCAGTCCTGCCCTGCCACGGCATTGCCCCTTTGCTGTACAGATGGCCCAAGCTTAGCATGAATATTTGCCAGCTTTTCCATACACGTGAGATGGAGTGTATGTCCACCTATGTGCCAACTTACGCATGCATCGTGTGTATTTGCCATGACTGTGCGGTAATGAGGGTATTTAAGTGTGGGGCCTGATTTCTGTACAGTTGCTCTGTACTCATGGAAGGCTTTCAGTATCGATATGAGTGTGCATGCTTTTTGTGTGGTAGGTAATTGGGAAATAAAGGGCTTACAGGCTTCACGCGTGAGTTTCCCCTACCCTGATGTCACAGCGAGTCTCTGGTCCATGGGAGCATCACCGAGTTTAAGGAGTGTGAAACATTATGAGCCTCCTGCAGAGCGGTAAATGGAGGAATCGGTGATATTCTTGCGTTTGAAAGCCGAGTCAAAGCAGTGATGCCTGGAAGAGATTTTGGAGCAGTGTGTGCCTTAGTGCTAAAAGGTGGGGGTGCATTGAAATTGTCACAGTCACAGCTGACAATTCAGAAAGATTAAAGGGAAAATAATGTTTTGAAATGCTTTTGCTATTGAAGATTGTCTGGTGATAAACTCATGAAATGTGTTATATGAGATGTTTATTTGCAGGGAGATTTGTTCATGTAATTTCTTCCTTTTGCTCCTTGGAGTGGATGTCTGCAGCCATATTATTTTTTTTTTTTTACATGAATGGTAGAAACCAGGGACCGACAGGTTTAATTCACCCCCCACTCCGCCCACGACTGCGGCGTTGTGCCCACCAACATGCTTTCCTGTGCTTTCCCCAGTCTGGCTTGAGTGATGCAGTAACGTGGTTTCTTGCACTTCCTTTTAGCCTTCGTTTTCGGTACTCAGTTTAGGTAAAAATCCATTGATTTATTTGGAACCGTTCCTGCGTGTCCCCTGCTCGCCTCCTTGCCCCGTCCCTCGTGAGAGCACCCCAGAGCTCTGAGAGCTGCCCTGGGGTGGACTCTGGGCCTGATCCTGACCAGCCGTCGCAAGGAATCGGCTCTGCCACCGTGCTTTCTGCCAGCCAGGCTTGCCAGGATGGAGGAAAACCCCAGGCACTGCCTGGGTGCCCCGACACCCTCCAGGCACACACGGGCTCTGACACAAACAGGGTGTTCTGCTGACATGCTGAAATCTGTGGATTTGACCTCCCTATGGAGTTCCTTCTTTTGCTCCGTGTTGCGTTGTTGTTTCCCTGACGTTTCTCTGGCTCTTAATTGGGATTGCACCTTAAGACCAAGGGGTGTCCGCACGGGGTGGCAGTGGCACAGTGAGGGTCGCTAGTGGCCGACTTCATGTGTTCCTCCTCCTGTGTGTTTTGCTAAAGTTTGAATTTCAGGTGGGTGGGGAATTCATTAGTCTTTCTGCAGCATCTATGCAGATTGCATTCTAAGCTTATTTTAGAAGAGCAAAAATCAGGAGCAGTTAGCAATCTGCTTCAGGAGGAATGTATTAAAAAAGCAGACACCAGCTCTGTTGCATGCAAAGGACTGGGCTCCTTGCTAACTGCCAGGCAGCATACCCCCGCCGTAGCCTATGGGGCTGTGTGGACGTACATCGGTATGGCAGTTACATGCAAGCATCTCTGCTGATGGCCAGCAGTTGAAATAAAGCAATTGCAAATAATTAAGATGGGAGTTCCTGGGCTTGCTCTTTTTCCTTGATGTATTTTAGAAGTAAGGTGCAGTCTTACGGTGTCAGATAAAAGAAGGGAAATGTAACAGTAGTGCTGTACAGGTGAGGCAGATGTGGCCGTAGCCTGAGGTTCAAACAAGGCTACAAAACCCCGTGACGGGCCCAGGCTGCTCGAGGATGTCCCCCAGTACTTCGTTACCCACGCCGCCAGTGGAAAGCTAAGGTGGGAATGCTGGCTCACAGGGTGGGTCAGGCAGTGGCACATTCCAGTTGACACTTGTGTAGGAGTTTTGAGCAAAGGTTAGATCTGCTTCTAGGTAGGTAGCAGTTCAAATAAATAAAGAAATGAAAATATTTGTTTGCTTCACCCTGCTAGGATGACGTTACTTTTTTTTTTTTGAAGTGAATATCATTATCTGATTGGTACCTCAGTCAACCTGAAAGCCCCATATTTTTGCCTTGTATGAAGGGATATGAATTCAAAGAATCGGAGAATTCTGCACATCTGAATGTGAGTGGAAAAGCAGAAAGGTATTTTCTTTTTCAAACAGTGCCTTAACAGAAGGATTGCTTGCATCCAGATCTTGTCTTCCTTGCACATGTGATAAAAGGCAAGTGTGGCAGGAGAGTCTTCCAGAGAGGGCGCTGCAGAAATTCTGGCTATGTGCATACCAAGGGAATAAAGTGAAATATTTGAGGGATTATTTTCTAGAAGTGATGGACACCTGCAGAGACAGCTGATTTTAGCCAGAGCTGTACCTGCTGGGGAGCACTTTCTGTTCAGATGGCGCTTCAGGAAAAAGCCGCATACGTTGCTGCACATCACTTGCATTTGCCTGCTGACTCGCTTGCTCTTGTGAGCTGCCCAAGTACCTTTGTGGCACTAATGCCCTTTCTTACCTTCCGGGTGGGAATTGGACACTCTTGTACTACAACAGGCTATTTTTACGTTTCCATTTGTATTGTTTATCTGTAACCATCTGGTTCTGTGCCCACTAATAAATAAAGCCTGGGATGCTGGTGAAGATGGTGAGAGGAGACAATGCTTTACACTGATTTTCCCTCCTTTAGAAGGGAGTAATGTGATCACTTCATACCAGAGGATGTGATGACTCTCACAGAAATGAAGTGAGGGCGATTATCTCTCCTTTGTGGGTGGCAGCTGCACAATCCAGTGATCCCAACACGATGTGTATTATTAGCTTCAAGATGAGCTGTCTGCAGCCTGAAGCATGCTCCAGGTCTGTAGTAGATGATGAATTCATGATGAAGTTGTGAAGTATTTGGCTGGATCCTCTCTGGTATGGAAAGCCCTTTGGAGACCCGTCTCCCTGCAGCTGTTGGTTTCTCCATCGTACGTTCTTTACCTTCTGAATATCCATGCAGTCCTTCTGCAGAGCTATAGTAAGATACAGCAGATCTTTCTTCACCCTAAAACTGAATTAATTTAAAAATAGACCAGTGTATGAGAATGGCCACCCAAACCTGGCCCAGTTTTGAGAGCAAAACAGTCTCATCAAATATTAAACTACTCTGGAGTGCTGCGCTGCAGTCTGTGCTGACATTCTGGAGGAAATTTTTCCCCTCATTTGAAGGGTCTGCTGACTTGGATCAAGAAAGCCCATCAGTCATCTGTTAACTGCATCTCTGTGATGAAGATTGTGATCGGCAGGCCCGTGGGCTGTATTTGGCGTGCGAGATGTCCTTTGGCTGCCCCTGGCGTGAACGGCTGCCCAGAGCTGCAGCCGGGGATACGAGGGGTCTCTGCTTTCGCGCGGCAGTCGAGAGGCTTGTCCCAGCTCCGGCAGGGAGCAGGCGCTGCTCTCCTCTGTGCACGTGAACGTGTGATGTCCGTACCCCTGGGGAGAGGATTTGAGGAGACTGGGGCCCCCGTCAAAACTGTATTTCATTTGGTTTTACGAAGCCCGAAATGGGTCTCTCCCCTCCCTCTCTCTCCCGTGCCAGAGCTGCCTGTGCTTGTGCAGTCTGGGGCCAGGTTTGCAGGCGTTGGGGAGGGTTGTGCTGGTTCTCGCCTCTCAGAGGCACTGAACAGTGAAATTCCTCCTTATCCTCATGCTTCCTCTCTGCAGTTTCCAAGCTGACTGGATCCAAGGACAGACAATTCATTGTACTTTCATTGCTCGCAGCATCGTTTTCCCTTGCTGTTTCAGTATTATACTTTTTCCAGGAAAGGAGGCGGAGTGAAAAGGAGCGTCAGCCTTGGGCTGATGTTTGGCTGATTTCTTCCGAGGCAGAGGCTTTGGAGGAAGCAGCACCGTTGATTCCCTGGCAGCAGCTGAGGCTTTCCCTGGTCACCTGCTGATGAAGGCAGCAGGCAGAGCACGCTGGCCTTGCCCTCAACCCATCTCTTCTCTGCTGGAATTGCAAATGCACGGTGGGGATAATTAACCAAGAGGACATGGAAGAGCAGTGTTTCTAGGTGATTAGGACATGCTTCAAGTGAAGCACAATCAGCCCCTGGAAATGCACAGGATGTTTTTGTCTGGAGGTGTAATTTTCTTAAATGTGTCACTCGGTACCATCTCATCCCTGGCTTTCCCCCTGCATGGGCTGGTGCTCAGCAGTTACACTTCCAGGTGATTTGGTTCAACCCTTTTCCTGAAAGATACACCCGTTACCTTCATTTATAATGAGTCTGTGTTACAAAGCCACCGATTCAGGCCTTTAAGTGGGAGGTTCTGTATTTTAATTGCAATTCCTGTGTGGCAGTGGCTGAGTGAGATAACCACAGCCACCTCCGTTGGCTGAAGGAGAGCATTGCTTTGTATTTAAATTTACTGCTCTTACCACTACTTTTCCTCCAGGCTTACAGCACAGGGTCGTAGCTGGAGAGCATTGGAGTGATCTGGTGAGCTGCTGAGGATGGGCTGGTCCCCTCCTTGGCAATGCTCTTGCTGGTCTCTCCTCCTTGGTGCATGCAGGTGGGGTCCCTGTGCCCCAGCGGGCTCGAGGCGTGAACTCAGCCGATCCCACACATTGCCTTTCGTGGGTCATGGGATGTTGAAACTTTAAATGGGGAAACACTTTTGTACCCTGAGGAAAAGTTGTAACAGTCCTTGGAACCTGGATGAGCTGTGAGCTAATGCACAAGGCATCCACGCTTGCCGCAGACTTGACAACAATTGGTCTCTTGTGTAATTTGGTTAGTATTTATAGACAGAGTGTATGCAGGGTGATTGTGTGTGCTCTCCTTCATTCTTTCACTTGTAATGGCAAGTGTCGGGCAGCCTTAAGTGTATGTGGTGGTCCACCCACTGAGCGTGGGGGATCGTATGGAGAGGTAAGTATACAGGATATATAAGTTACCTTCCAAAGAAGGTAACTTCTCCGAGAATCTGGAGTGCTCTGGTGGTTGGTTACACAGTCTGGACGTTAAACTCCTCCTGGGCAGCCCTTCTCAGGCTTCTCTACACTTGGTTGCTTGAACCTTCCCTCTAACATGGTTTGCGTGTTGACTCTCCCTGCATTTTATCTCCCTTTTTTTTTTGTAGCATGCTGTTCTTGGCTCAGCCTCTGCAACAGGATCATCATATCCACCCAGAACAGTAGGAACCAAGCATGGCTTTCAGTCTGTTAAGCTGCAGCGCTCTCTCTTTCTCTTGCACAGCTTTGAGGCTATTGCCTGTGATTTGTTTTTCTTTTAAACTAATAGGCCTCTGCCCTAGAGACTAAAAGCAGCTGATGCCCTGCCAAACTGACGGGCCCCTGAACAAATGGTGCATGGGCTGCTCGGTGGCCTGGGGATGCCTGCAGAGGAGCTGGTGTGTGCTCTGCGCAGCCTTGCCCCTGCTCCTCCCATCAGCAGAGACCGGCTCGCTGGCTGCAGTGGGTATTAGCTGTGACAGACTCGCCTTGAGCACATCCACCCTTGGGCTTGAACTCCTGAAACCTGAGTTTCAAGCCTTTCTTAGCTGGGCTTGTCCTCCTCTTGACTAATGTCGTCTGGGACCAGCTGAACTTGCTTTGGCGTGGGCAGCAGAAGAGGCCAGGTGGGCAGTCACCAGAGGTTGGTGGGGATGGAGGTGTCCTTCCACAGCCGTAGGAAGGGATGGGATGCCCAGCTCGCTGGCGTCGAGCTGGCAGTGCTGGTGCTGCTGGGGAGTGCTGGGCACGTCCATGCCTGGTGCAGTCTTTAGGGAGCCTGTTGCCGATGATATTTTAGGAATGTTAAATCAAGCAAATACAAAAATTGGGCAACGGCTGCTGTCAGACATGCTGATTTCTACATGCTCCTAAATTTAAGTACAGTTTTGTAATTCACTTTTACTTGTCATTTTTTGTCCTTCTCAGATTGTAAGCAGGTTGGCCTTACAGTGAAGTTCAAGCTCGTTTCCACTACAGAATGGCATGGTGGGGAACAGAACAGTGGCAGAGAAGTCCAAGGAAAGACTTTTTTTAACCCATCTATAAAATTAGTGTGGTAATCCTTCCATCTTTCTCAGATTTTGAGGCTTATATGATTACAATTTATAGGATGCTTTGAGATGTTAGATGGAAAGTTCTTTAAGGAATTATATATTTTTAATGCACATAGAGGTGTAAAGCATTAGCCTGGAAGAGAATTGGTTCGGTGAATCCATGAATGCACGGATTTTTCAGGCCAGAAGGTGCTGCTGGATAATGTGATCTGATTTATGTGTATAATATTTTATCCTATTACTGCTGAATAAGAAGTTGGGTAGCTCCTGCGGATACCCAAGGCTAACTCTAGTAACTGACTGTAAAGCTCCGCTCTCTTAATGATCTGTGAAATCTTTCCATGTCTGGATTAGGGAGTGTTGAGGTGCTGGAGTGAACCATTTAATGAGCTTCTCCTTTATTCCATTTCAGTGACTCAGGGCATGATTCACATTCTTGTACAGCTCTCTTTCTTTCTTTGAGTTTGAATACTTTCTCCTTTGCATCTTAATAGCCCCAAAACACAGAGCTCTGGTTACGTCATTTAGGGGCATTCAGTGTATAAAGGACTTTCTCCCGTCGATCCCACGGAGACAATGCCCTGCCCTGAATGTGCTGTGGTTTTCATGCTGGAGAGAGCAGGCAGATCAAGCCTCTGGAGCTGATGTAGGCTGCACCAGGAGGGCAGCCAGAGTATCTGTTTTCTCTGGGGGAAAAGACCACCATCTGGATTTGTGAGGCTTCCTTTTTTTCTTCTTAAATCTTGAACAAACACAACAACAGATCTGTTTGTCTCTTTTTTTTTTAATGCTTTAACCGGTTTTCTTGCATCTTCCTTGTGTTCCGAACAAGAAAATATAGAGGAGGAACAAACCCAGGGAAGGCAGCTGTTTCGCTTTCCCTTTTTCTCAGCATATTCTGCTTAGGAAGCAGCTGGGGACAGAGCTCCACTTGGGCAGAGTTCCTGGCTGTGGCGCACGAGGTGCTGGTGAAGGTGGGGTCCTCCAAAAGACACAGGCAGCAGAGGATTGCCAGGAGTGTCTGGATGCTGGAGGCTTAGAACGGACCTCTGAAGTTTGGCTTGTTAAAAACAACACCAACCAGAAAAAACCCCACCCCACCCCAAAGTCTTGTGTTGCTAAGTATTTCCTTGGGCTCACTCCACCTTCAGTCCCATAAATTTTCCCTCCCAGTGTATCAGTGTATTCAATACAGACAGGGCTGTGTAGCCCAGACAATGGGGTGTACTGGGGAGTAAATGAGATTTTCCTTCCTTGGTGTAGCTCATGGTCAGACAAGAGTGGAGACAGACGTGGCCAATTCAGCCTGTGCGTAACTCCTGTAATTCTCAGAGGATACTCGGGCTGCTGATACGTGAATGCGTGCTGTGCATCTGCAGGCTTTAATGCAGAATATCCCTTGGTGTCAGAGAATGCTTGCTATCCTTAACGTAGAAAGAACAATTCCTTCTCCTGTGGTCTACATGGATTTTGCCTGAGAGCTGGGTGCCCAACCTTCACAAAATCTATGAAGAAGAGGACTAAAGGAAAGAAAATACAGGGAAATCGAGTGATTATAGGGATCAGTTAATTAAATAAAGGAATGATGGATAAAAGTCAAGCAGGGATGTTAAGAAAGGGTGATTGGAATAGGTCATTGACAGTCTCGTAGATGACAGCAGTAGGGGTTTGCTTACTGTTCTGGCTGGTTCAGAATTTAACTAACTTGTTGTGGTAGGCCGTATTCTCGTCAGTTGGACTTGGTCTTTATTTTGATGTCTGTACTTGCAGGTTACCTTATGGTGTAGCTCTGCTGACCTGGGGAGGTAAGTGAGGGGCATGCCCTGTGCTTCCCCGTACCTGTGTTCCGTGGCCGTGTGGTTCGTGGGGCTTCTCTTCGTGTCGCTGCTGGCCAAAGTGGACTCGGAGGACAGATAGCCCTAACGAGGCACAGGCAGTGCAGGCAAGTAGGTTTGCAAAGGCTTCAGAATGATCTAGGATCAGTCTCCTGCTGCCTTGGGGTGAGTGGCTGCTCTTAGTCGCGAAGGAAGTCCTGCAGCGCGTGGGCTTTGGCTTGATGCTTCATTTTGAGAGTAGCTGACTCGTCTTCCTCTTTGGCGACTCTCTGTGAACAATTTTGTCTATGCAGTTACACCATTTTAACCTTCCTTTTTGCAGTAACTCTCAGTTGCAAAAACTGGTGGTGTCAGTTTTGTGAAGAGCGTGAGCTCTCTCAGGCTGCTGGAGACTGCTGCTTCTCCAAAGAGTTTCCTTATTTTGTGTTCAGATATGAATTCGGGGTTGAAAATGGAAGAAATGTGGCAAGGGAGTTTTCTGTTGATTTTCACGCTGTACTGTTTTGAGTATCTCTTTTTTGGGCATGGCGGGCAGTGGTGCTGTTGGAGCTGCAGTCCCTGTGGTGGTTGCACGTCAAGCTGCGGTAGCAGAACTGTGGGAGCAGCTGATGGGAAGAAGTCAGCAACAGTCTGGGAACCAAAATGTTTCACGGCTTAAATCACTGATTATGTGCAAGGAAGGTTATGAATAGTGAGGGCAAATAGTACCTGCTGGTTTTATTTGTATTTGGTTGTCTTTTTCCCTCAGAAGACACCCCAAAAGAAAGAATTCATCTGCTGTTAAGAGTGAGGCTGTATTTTCATGGAGAAATTACAAAGTGCATCCTAAGTATCCATGCTTGCCTAAATCTTTTTAGCTTTGCAACAGCAGACCTGTTTCTTTTTCTTAAATGCTGCTTATCTCTATGTTCTAGGGGAGATAATATGTATGTATGTTCTTGCTCATACTTCCTTTAAAAGAAAAAAAAACACAACCCCAAACACCAAGCCCCCACATCTGACAGTCCTGTTCTGAGCTCCCACCTTCATCTCTTAGAATTGGTGCTGGGGTTGAGGTCCTTGTGTTGATTTTTAAATATTGCAGTGAGTTTTGTGAAAACCGTGGCCATGTTTTGTCGATGAAAAGAGCCTGAGTTTTCATTTAATTGCTTTGACATCCCTGCAGACACCTCCATTTGAGATACAGCAAAATAAGCTTTTGGGGTTTACTGACAGTGATATTATATCGAGTTTTATGTGGCTGTTTTGAAGTTGTTAATGTGGAACAGACCCTCATTAGAAATCAAAGAAACAGAAGAATAGAAAGGTGAGATGAAAACCTATATTTTTATCTTTTTATAAAGATAGAAAAATATAGTACTGAGCGGAGAGACTGGTCAAACTTGGCAGTCTGACAAACATTTCATATCCCATTTATTTTTCCAAAGGGCTGCAGCCTGTCCAGGGGTGTGCATCTGATCCTGGTCTTCCAAAGAGTACTCCTAGCCTGGCTGGAGATCTGGGAGCTGCCATGCCTGCTGGCCTTACCTTAGGGAGAGTTTTCCTGTTGTTTTATCCCGGAGACGAGGGTAAAACAGAGCAGGATGCAGTGAAAGCTTCCACATTTACTCCTCTTCTGGCATGCCTGGCCCTGCTGGTTTTCCCATTTACCTACTGTTTTTTCATTTTATGCTTTCATAACAGATCCTATGAAAAACTCCGTAAAGAGAAAACGCATTCTTTTTTATTGCAATGGGAAAATTTAAACTAGTTAACTGCAACTATAACTTCAAGAAAAAGAATGATGCTAGAGTTTCAGATTAATGATGCCAACTTTTTTTGCTACAGTTTTAATCGGATGTCTGCATACTGTTAGCATAGAAGAAACAGCAGTGAAGGTTTTGATGTTTGATAGCAGCTTTTTGTAGAGAGGAGTGGCCGAAGGGAAAGTCAACAGCAAACACAATGTGTTATGTTTTCTGTGCCCATTCCCCCATTACAGTGCTTCTGGTGATGCTGACGTTTTTTTCTTTGATCCATTGTCCACAGTCCCGACTCCGGAATTGCTGCTTTAGCTCACTCATTTATTGCAGCTTTTCGGGCTGTTGTGTTTAGCCATGCATCCGTGCTACCTAGCTGCAGGCAGCGCTCTCTCGGGGAGGACATGGAGGGCGTCCATGGTATTCCCATGAGGCACCTCCAACGTGGCTGTGTCTTCGGGGGTTATTTTCCGTCTCCTCTTTTGTATAGAGCTCGGAGATGGAAGACACCTCTGTGTTTGGCAGGCGTTGGGTGTTCATGTTGTGTGGCTCTAACTTGGCAGAGAGCTGCACTGCTTCTCTGGTGATAGCAATATATATAACAATATAGGGTAACTTCTGTCTCTCTGTCCTGTGTGCAGCGTCTGGCTAACGTATCTGCTGACACGGCAAAAACCGTATGTGACCAAATAGCTTTTCCAGTTTTCTCTTGGAGTCTTGCCGTACTTACCTCCTCTACAGAGAAGGACAGAAAAAGACTGGAAGTCTATCAGCACAGCCTGTATTTTTCAGGTGCCTTTCTGAGGAGGCAGGATACATCAGTGTGTGGTACGTGCTTTGTGGTTGTGGGGGATTTTCCACCCTTACTGCACAGCTGCTCTTGCTGGGGTGGGTGTAGGTGACCCTGTGAGTAACGTGGGCTTCACCGGGAGGAAAGCCTTGCGGCTGCCAGAGCCTGTTCAGCCAGCAGGCAGAGGTGGGATGGGCAAGGAGCAGTCTGTTGACATGAACTTCCCTTCAGCTAAAGCAGGCAGTGGTTAAACAAAACAAAGTGCTGGAGAGGACATCGAGCTGCCAGTGTTCCCAGGAGGTGGACCACGGATGAGAAGACCTGATGTGCCTGTGCTTCGCGGGCAGGAGCTTTTAACTGCAGCCGCGGGAGCGATCTGGGCTGAGACTCGCTGGTGAGGCACCTCAGGTGGAGCAGTGCCTGGTTATAACCTGCTTTGCTGCTGCTCTCTGAGGAACGCTGGTCTCCTTACAAAGCAGGAGAAAACACGAAATTATACATTTCTGCTCCCTAAATTTAGCCCCCAAAGCTTGTGTGGTCCCAGCGGCAACTCGTGGTAAAACCACTGCTTCAAAGTGAGGGTCAGCCACGTCTCCAACATCTCTCTGGCAAGGATGTGGGTAAATACCTGCTGCATGGACTCTGGCTGCACACATACTTCTCTTCCTGCAGAGTGGAAGGGAAAAGAGCCAGTTTGAGTTAATTTGCTTAGTCTCTTGTGGTACAGAGTGAAATAAAACAGGCCCTGTGTGGAGTACCAGGCAGCGCCGGGAGTTTCCCCAGGCTGGGTCTGAGAAGGCTAGCTCAGGTACCGCTGCTAAATAGCCTGAAAAGTGCAAAGCTCTGCTGAAAACCGCTCTGTGGAAACAGGTTCTCCTCTGTTGCTGCAGATACTTTTTTTGGCTAGAGCAGGCTCCCTGGACCTGGTCCCCCCTGACTGCGAACCGGGGCTGGCCGGGCGCCTCTTGGCCACGCAGCCGCCCGAGCTGGCCAGGGCATTGCTTCCAGCAGAGCTGCCATCCGCACAGAGCCCATGGGTTTGCTCCAGCTTCTGCATGCCAGAGCTGATTTTACTTCTCATTTGGTTCCTCCTTGCCTTTGCACGTTTCTGTTTAACCAGTCCCATCTCTGCTAATGTATGTTCCATACTGCACAGAGGTGGCTGTAAAGTGTAGGTGTATTTTAAAAGACGGGTTAAATCTGTTCTTGCTGCAGTTCCTTTGGGCTGGATTCTACCTTCAGCAGCGCTGGAGTAATCCTGGTGGTGGTTTTAGCTGGACTATATCATGTTTTTCTGACTCTAAATGTTAGAGCCTAGCTAGTTGAAGTAGTGAATAAGGGACTCGGGCACTGAATTACTTATAGTGTGATTTTTACCTTAATTTCTATTTTTAATGCTTTATGCCAAAACTAGTACTGATGGTGGCTGTCAAGTTTGTTACCTGGCTCCTGCGTTTTCCGTGCTTCAACTGTGTATCACTGGCTTCATCCGCCATCACCGCTGCTGTCCCTTGCACTGCTGTGAATCTCGTGTATTTGAAACCAAAGGACAGCTGACGTCTGTCGGGCTCTGGGGCAGCGGTCCCTGCCTGCCCTTGCCTTTGCCGGGGCATCCCAAACCGTTGCTCCCGTGTGCCCCGCAGCGTGCTCCCGGCAGGCCGTCAGGTATGGCCGTTCCGCAGCGTTGCAAGCGCTGTTCCTTCTCGTTAGGGTGGACGCCCTTCCCTGACAGATCTGCCAATCCACTGCCTGTGCTTACGCTGTCAGTCTGGTCTGTGAGCTCCATAGGCGTCGGATGCTCTGCTTGCTTATTCCCATCTCTGGAAGAAGGGACACACACTCTCACGTTCACACTCGCACGTGCACGTGCACTGACTCTCTCTCTCCTACTTGCTGTGTTACAGTCTGGGTTTGAGATGTGCTTCCTGTGCCAGAATTTTGTTGCAAAATCCCGAGTCATTTCTGGCTAACTGACATGGCAGTTTTTGCTAAGGAAGGAGGAAAATTATTCTCCAAAAAGAATTACTTACTCTGAAAAGGAGGAGAATTTTTCTGCTTGGATAATTCACTGTCCTGACCTGTTTTTTTAAAAGGTGTTACGTGGTTGGCTTTTTCGTGTGGTTCACAAAACTTTTGGCCAAAGCTTGTTAGAGACTGAAATTGAAGTGGAGAGCTTCGGGTGAAGGTAAACTCATGTTACCATGCAGATTTCAACTGCTCAGTTGCTGAAAATTGCTCTTTGAAGACCGGACCTGCAGCTGGACCAGGAAGCAGAGGTTCTGTCCATCAGCCCTGGCCTCTAGGTCAGACCAAGTGCGCTGGGACCTATGTCTAGAGCTGGGCTCTCCCGAAGGTGGAAGGTGGGATCCACAACTCCTCAATTTTGTGCGAGGTCATCGTCCAGCCTCTACCTGGCCCTCGGCATTGCTGCTAACCTGGGACTGTTCAGTCTTCAGGGAGAAGCTCTGAGTGATGAGTCCGTGCTGGGGGCAGGACAAAACCAGCTCTTTTCTTGGAAGACTAGTGAGAACTCAGGATCCTGTGTGTCTCTCGGAACAACTCTAACCCCCAGATGCTTCCAATGAGAAATTTGGATTCGGACATGAGGACTTGGCCATTCTTTCCATCAGTCCTTCCTGTGTCATCATCCTGCCTCTGACGGAAGTGTCCATAGTTATCTCGATGGGACTGGGAAGTTTCTTCAGTTATTGGAAGGCAGGGTATTAAATGACTGAATTCTGTGCTGTTTTTCCTCTCTTTAATAATGCTGAACATCTTGCCAAGTCCTTCAGAAAACAGTGCAGTCATCAGCGCATTGAATTCATTAGGGGTTGGCATTTAGACAGTGTGTGAGAGCAGCTGACGCCCCATGGAAAAATTTGGAATACGTTCACTTGAGGACTAGTTTTGCTTATGGGTTTATCTGGGTGTTTTTTGTCCACGCTTGAATTTGTTTTTCTTATTCGGAAAAGGTATTTTGACTGCGAGCTCAGCTTCTTAATTTTTTAAATTTTGTTATTTTTTAAGAAGTAATTTCCCTTTGCTAATTTTTATAGTCAGTAGGCAATATCAAAAGAGCTTTTTGTCTGTGATAAAGCATAGTAGCCAGTTAGTGTGAGCTGTACCATTCCTGGCACCTCTCCTGCTTTCCAGCCTGGTTCCATGGCGTGGCAGCCTTTCCTCCTCCGAGTGGGGCTTTCTCCTGGAAGCAGGATTGCCTTCTCCTTGGTCTCAGAAAGGAAGGACCGTGGCATCCCCTGATGACACCTTTCATGCTGAGAGCACCCGGGGAGGTGGCTGTACTCTGCTGTGGTTGGCGTTCCCGAAGCTGCGGCCGACAGCAGAAGTGCCTGTTGGTGTCGGGTCTGGGCGCTGCCACTGGTCGGCTTTCTTGGACGGTGGGCTTATGCTTTCCATCTGGCACGCGTGTGTGTGGTTTGAAGTTCTGTTTCTGTTTTTACATTGTACATAATTGCAACAAACAATTATGTTTGTTGTCAGTCTTTATCTGTGGAAAGTTTTGGTCTTGAAGCTCAGCTAAAGTTAAGAATAAAACCTCTTTTGTTTTGTTTTGTTTTTTTCCCTTTCCTGTCCAAGGAATGCAGGCTGTCCTAGCAGGGCAGAGTTGTCTGAGCTTGGCAATGCTGTGTGCAAATGGAAGAAGACTGGGTGCTTTGCTTCACCCAGAACTCTTATTCTTCCCTGCTGCTGGGTGGTGGCTCTTCATGAGCCAGGCTGGCCACTTCCAGATCTGTATCCAGAGTCAGTCGGCAAGGGAAATACGCTGTCAGGAACTTTTGTAGGTTTGGATAACAAAAGCTTATGATGAATCCTGCCACCTTGCCAGCTGAAGCGGTCGCCGTCGTGTGCGTGGGTCAGGAGAGGAAACGGGAGTGCATGAAGAGCAGCGTGAGAGATCCGCTGCCGCAGTGGCTCTTGGCAGGAGAGCTTTGGCTCCTTCTTTGTAAGTGCTTGCCCAGCCTATTTTTGTTTCAAGACTTCATTGTCACCACCTCAGCTTTGATCTTTGTTCTCGGACATCGAGAAGCTGCCCTTGTCTTCCTTTGCTCTCTGCATAAAATGGCTCGTGTGAGGAGACCTCCCCCGGTAAAGGTGGGCTGAGCACCTCCAGTGTGTTTCAAGACAGGCCTGAAAAGAAGCATTGGTCTTGCTGCTGCTGCTACTGGTAGAGTGCCGCCATGATGGGGAGGACAGGCTGATGGAAATAATTCTGTTGTTTTTGAAGGCTTCTTCCATCCTATGAGCTGGAGTGTGAAGGAGACTGGGCAGACCACCTCCAGAGACTCGAGGGGTCTGCTGACAGCATCTGGCGCGTGCTCAGCAAAACAGTTCAACCTTGGCCATGCTGCGGCTCAGTCCCAGTGCATTGTTTTGAGCAAAACCTTGGTTTTTCAGGAGTGTTTCTCCTTCCAAAGTGATAATGTTCTGGGTACGTGAGCTGGGCCAGTTCTGCTGTCAGTTATTACTACATCTGGTGAGAGGGCTTGCGGACGGCAGGGATTGCAGGCGAGAACATGGCTGAAGCTGTTTCACTATAGCAGGCAGGGCACATTGTGCGGGACCCCTCTTGCTCCATCTATCCCGAGCTGGGATCACCGTGCGGACTTCGGGAGCACGGCTCAGCCTGGGGCTGTACGCGGGGTGAGGAGGCGTGGGATGGGGCAGCGCTGCAGGGAGCTCTCCCCTGGCCGTGCTGCCTCGTGGCTGCTTTGAGATGTGCCCCTGGGCTTATTTACAATACCTTTTGGCCATAGGAAGTAGACATTCCATAAGTCTTAAGCCAAATTCAGTACTCTCATAAGCATGGTGTCTGCTTAAACCAGGACTAACTTGATTTGGGAGGGTTTTTGGAAAAAAGGTTGATGCCATGAAATTTTTACTGTATAGGTCAGAGAAAAGTTTTCATTGCATCCATGCCATATTTGTTTTCTTTTTGTTCACAGCACCGCTGACTAATTTAAAAGCCACTGATGATTTTGATCAGCACAGCAGCAAATGCCTGGGTGAGACGAACCTTGTGCATGTACAGTCTCCTACAGTGGGAGCCTGTGCTGTCTTAGCAGTTGCATTTTGTCTTTAATTATTTTGTGGCAGTAGACTTGTTTGTCATCTAGGAAGATATTTTATGACCTAGAAAGACATAGTGTATTGTTTCTAGCGGGATGGAATTCCCCTCTTTGAAGTGCCAGCGAGCAGTAAAACGGAAATAGCTTTATTAGCTCTCACCAGAGAGCACTGCAAGATCATAACCTCTTTCTGATCAGGTTTGTTCTATTCTTACATCTGTTTTTCTCATGAAGAACGCCTTATGTCCTAACTAACTTATACTAACTTATATACTAACTTATGTTTTTAAAGTATAAAAGCAAAAAAATTATTCAGTTGCTTTGTTCTTGAAATTTTTTGACTCTTTTTCACTTGCATTTTGAATATCAATGTGGAAAAAAAAAATTACCAGTGTTTTCTTAAATCTGGCCTAACCTGTTGCCCTAGCTACAGTGGTTTCCTGAGAAGTGCTGGATGCTGTAGGGTGACTGTCTGTGCTTCATTTAAAAAGAAGACAGGGATGAGGGGGAAGAGTTTCTCTCATATCTGATGTGGAGCTGGGAGAGGCTGCAGCACTGCAGAGCAACCACAGAGCAGAGCAACCACACCGGTGCTGTGATCCAGGAGAGCCCCCTTTGAAATGAGCCATTGCCATAAATCTCAGGATGAGGTGGTCCGACCCACTGGGGTTCAGACACACCTCCGTGGAAGGTTTCTTCGGTTAGGTCCCATTTACATGCTGTGTTAAGGCCTTGAGTAGCCGTACGTTGTGGTGTATGGCTTGAATCCTCCCTGCAGGAGGTTGTGCTGGTGGAGGAGAGGAGGTGCGACAGCTCTTCTGCTCTAACATCCTCCTCCCTGTCTCTTCTTTACCACATGGTTGCTTTCTACCAGAAGCCCCAGCACGGACCCTGTGGCCTGGAGAGGATTAGTGGGGAGTGAGGCCGCCATGAGCAATGTCTGGTGCTTTCTCCCGCTCTTGATGTTTCTCCAGACCGGTGTGCTGGTATCTGCTCTGGTCACTCCAGATTCTTGGTCTGGTTTCTGCAGGCTGTTGGGCAGGGGTGTAGGAAGAAGAGTCTGACTTGGCTGGCCGGTCTTTTTCTGCTGGTGACGTTTCACGTCAGGATGCCACTGCTTGGGAGAGCTGGAGCATCACAATGGTGGAAGGACCCTTTGGCTCGTGTTGCTTTGGAGAAAGCTGCTGCATGTTGTCCCTGTGCAAAGGTATTGGCTTCTCCAACAGGGAAAGCGTGAACGCCTTGCTTGGTTACTTAAGGTGGTGTGAAGCTTGTTCATACTGGGATACAGGAGCCAGCAGATTTCATGGAGAGGATAACACTTGCTGCCCTTGCCTCAGCTTTTGTGTGTTTGGCTGAGTTCCCGTGGGGTCAGGAGGACCCTGGTCTGGTAGGATTTCACCAGGATGCTGGTTTGGGAATGCGGTGTGGTAGGTGGGGTTTATGGTCCATGCAGATGGCTGGAAAGCCATCATAACCAGATTTTTACCCACACTTCACTTGGGCCTCTCAAAGGGGGTGCAGGCAGAGGTAGTTCTTGTCGCCGCTGATACGACAGACTGACCACGGTATTAAGATGTTAATGGAGAAAGCCTGATGAAGGACAGTAAAACATAGACAGTGCACCCCGATACACACTCGTTTGCCCCACAGTCTGTGTGTGCCTGACTTGGACAGCGCTGCTGCACCCAGGAAACTGGGCCAGCAGAAAACAGCTGAACCGAGTTACTAACCTGTTCGTTTTTCTGTGTGTGAGTTGGGTTTCAGGGGAGTCTCGTTAGAAACAGAGTTTGTAGGTAGCTGGAGAGAGCGGGGGGGGGGGGGTGGAAAATAATCTGTGAGCAGTAGTTCGTGTGTTCCAGTTGTGTTGCTGCCAAAGTCAGCAGGAGAAGGCAGTAACCTCTTGCCTGGCTGCTGCTTTGCTGGGAGGAGAAGCTGCGAGGGTTTCGCCTTCCCCTCCCCAGGTGGCAGTGGCATGGCCCCTTGTGAAGCTGTCGGGAGGATGGGTGTTACGGTATTATAACACGGCCCTGATGGGGCGTATGACTTTGGGCACCTGCCCTCTGGTATACCCGTGCCCTGCTCCCAAGGGGACTAGCACAGATGGTTCATTTCTATCATGCTGTTTCGGTTGGAGTTAATTTGAAGGGAAGGATGCCTTATTTAAAACTGTTTATGCAAATATCCGTAGAAATGGAATTTTTCATCGTGGCTTGGCCATTTTTTTTTTTTTCCTGCAGGCGTGGTAGGGAGCCCATCATGTGCCAGGATGCTTGGTGCGGGCTTGCAGGAAACCCCAGGACCTGGCTGTACCCCCCCTCTGGAGCAAGGGGCGAGCGAGCCAGCAGGGGCTGGGGCAGCATCCAGAAACCACCTTGGTTAGCAGCAAAACGAAGGTGGTGTTTTCCTGACCCCGGCTGCCCTGAGCTGCCAGTCAGGGTTTCCAAACCCTGTGGCCCCACGTCTTCTCCCGGGGGACCCTGTGCCCGGCCCCATGCTCCCACCAGGGCAGGGGGTTTCCCTGGAGGGAAGAAGTCACTCAGTTCAAGACCTAATTTCTTACACTTTCACTTCCTTTTTTAGTAGCTACAAATTAAGAGGTACCTTACAGCCCAGTGCCTAATGATGTAGGGGCTCAGTGTGGGTACAAAGGCAAAAGCGGGGCTGTTCAATGGAAGTGCCTCTGGTTTGGCGTTGTGTGCGGGAGCGGGCTGGCTCCTGATGCGCTCCCTCAGGCTGGGGATTAAAGACACATGAAAAAAAGTGTATGAAAAACACCAATGGCACATGCGTGGTTTTCAGACTTGTGTTTTCTCCCCACCCCCCACCCCCCCAATCTGAAACTTTCAGATAAAAGGCTTGTCTTGTTCTTTGTTTTACTAAGAGCCAAATATCTCTTGTCTTTTTCTAGACAGGGTTGTTAATAATGGCATGTAAGGGAACGAGGGAGGCTTGTTTGCTTGCTTTTGGCTGTTTGCTCTGTGCCTTCCCTGAAGCTTTCACATCTGTTCCCCACGGCTGAGGGCACCCTCCGGCTGGCACCCAGGAGATCTGCGCGGCAGCAAGGAGAAAGCGCGGCTGGCAGCTCCGCGTTCGAGATGCTCCAGTGCGTGGTCCTTGTAGCTCCTTGGCTATTTAAGCTGAATAGTGTCACTGTTGGGACCTGCCAAAGCCCTGGCTTGGAGTCCCTTGTCACAAGATGGATGCTCCTCTGGCAGCACCATCCCTCGATTCCCTCGGCTGCTGAGCCGCATCGGTGGCGGGAGCTGCCTGCGGAGCGGGGCGAGGTGAGACGGGCGGCTGAAGAGCACCATGCCGGGGGGGTCGGGGAGCGGAGGCATCCTGTGGGCACGTCGTGCCGCGTGGGCTCTTGGGACTTGGCCCTGCCTGTCTTCATACACCGGCAACTGCCTGTGGAGCTGTGCCCAGCTCCCCGAGCATCGCGCCGTGGGGTGTTCCGGCCGCTGGCTGGGCTGCGCTGGCGGCTGCCTGGCCTGGGGCAGGTGGGTTTGGTTGGTGTAACAGCCCGCTTGGCTTTTTAGTAATAAATCCAGGCTAGTGGTGCATTAGGTGTGTGTGTGTGTGAGGGCTCTCCCGAGGGAAATGGTGCATACTGTTGAAAAACGAGAGGACAAAGCACTAGAAAATACATAAGAGGTAATTCTGTGGTGAAGAGGGCTGGGCTTTTAGTGAAGACAGCACATGAATAGTCTGAAGGGGGACATAAAAGAAACTGGGAGTCATACGGCCTTCTTGGTGTATTCCGTATTTGTAGAAGAATTGGATTCTCTTCTGAGCCCAACTTGCCACGCTATATTTGCAGTAGACTATTGGGTCTAATCCCAGTTGCAAGGAAAATAATGGCTTTTGTTGCCAGGCATGTTTTCTCACTTGTCACGAATCAGTGGGGTGAAATGTATGTTAGGAGAACGGCTGTCCTAGGCTGCCCGTTTGGAAGATCAGCTGACGACACTGTTCCCCTGGACGGGTAATTCCGCATCCCCAGAGCAGCTGCTCTCTGCCGGCCGGGGCGGTGGGTGGGCTGCATCCAGCAGGGCTTGGTCCTGCTCTCCCGGCTGTGCCCGGCCCATGGGAGCGTGGTACTGCCGGGTGAGGAGGAGGAGGAGGAGATCTCTGAAAGCTTTCATCCAGGCCCGTTGCTAGAGAAACCTCTGCTTTTGTCTGCCCCTGTCTGAGCAGCCAGAGCCTGGCCCTGGTCCGGCGGGCGGCTGGGGAGGGGTGGCATGCCAAAACCGACGTCTCCCTGAGGATGAGGCTGCTGGCTTGCAGGGGCCCGTCCGCGGGATGCAGCTGGTGGGGCTGGGGTGTGCAGGGCTCCCGGCTGGACGGCTCCGACGGCTGGAGCGTCGCTGCATCACCGCAGCCACGGCCTCAGGCTTTACCGCTTGCCGGAGCGTACTTGGCTCCTGTGGTCTCTCACCTTTCAGTTCAGGCTATGCACCTTCACGAGTCTTAACTATCTGGGTTTTTCCACCGTCTGTTTTCCACTAGGTTTTGCCCATGTAGAATTGGATTTATTTAATAAGTCCACCCTAAACTTGTCATGTGTTGCCCACATGTGAACCTGGCAACGGGTCCAGGGGCTGCGCTCCCACACGTGGTCTCACCTCTTCTGGCAAGAGGCTCTGCCAGGACCCAACTGAGTTTCTGCTACTGGAGTAAGTGTGCGGGTGGTTGTTAAGCCGCGGTGTCGGGCTGCAAGCGTCGCATTGAAGGCAAAAGGTGTCCCTGTTCATCTCATGTGGCACTTTGACCTAAGATGGGACAGGCAAAAGTAAACGTGGCTGCAAACCTTCGTACCTTCTGCTGCTTAGCTTGCGGTTGCTTCGCTCAAACTTACCTTGGGTTTTGTTTAAGAAGCTTTACTGTTTATGAAGAAAGTAATTTCTAGAGCAGCAGTACACCACGAATCAGCACTGGACTTCTGCTGGGGTTTGTTTCCACTGTGGTTGATGCCAGTTAAGGAGCTTGGCCCTTACCAGCTTTTGGGGTAAGAAGTATTTGAGCCAGGGGTTACTGCAAGAGGGGGAGACTTGCAAAATAAGTGCCGGAGAACAAGATTGTCTCTCTTGCTCCATTTACTGCCAAAGGATGAAATCCTAGCTCCATTGAAGCTGGTGGGAATTTTGACACAGTCTCAGCTGGGGCTGGGATTTCAACATGGCATTTGGTAAATGCCTGAAATTCAGGGATTCTGCTGCCCAGGAGAATATGCGAACTGTATGAAGACACAAGGAGTAAGTGAATAATAATAATAATAATAATAATAACAACAGCAACAACAACAACAACAACCACCACTGGTAAAAGTTGCGTTGATCTAGTTGCATTCATCTAGAGTTTGTTGTATTTAAA
The DNA here is from genome assembly GCA_026212715.1 of Elanus axillaris. Taxonomy (NCBI): domain Eukaryota; kingdom Metazoa; phylum Chordata; class Aves; order Accipitriformes; family Accipitridae; genus Elanus; species Elanus axillaris. The sequence goes on along the minus strand of JANZLQ010000037.1, from coordinate 24,041,813 downwards.
AAACGAGACCGTAGGGAAGATATCCTTCAGCAAGCTGGGGGTGGGATTGGTTGAAGTAGCGGTGTGTTAATAATGAACCGGAGTGGAGTGTGCTGTCTTCGTCTTGACCTCTCCACATAAGCGTGTTGCTTCTAATATGAGTGCTCAAATTGGCCACGGTCTGTCCCAAATAATTTTGTTCTTTGTAAAACACTGCATCATCCGTGTTGTCAGAGGTATGCTATTTGGATGTGTGTAATCATTCTTGGCTCTGCACATGGCTGCCAGCATTGTCCTCACTGGAGAACGGATGAGATGAACAGCCTAGGAGAGGAAAAAATGAGACTTATCCTGATCTGCTGGGCAAGATGCCAACATCAACCCAAACAACACTTTTCTGAAGTCTTGAAAAGGTTTGGGGAATTGCCTTCACTTTATACTCTTTCACTGGCACACTGGTGAGTATCAGTTTCCAGCCCAAATTCAGAGCTCTCTCAAGGTCTGAGACTTGGCCTTGCCGTGGTGGTGATCGTACGAACCCCAGCATTTCTGATGGTCCTTGTCTCCAGAAGTTCAGCAGAAGTGCCCCTGAGAATCAGCTCATCTCTGGACCCTGCGTGAGCCACCGTTGGTGATGTGCTGCGTGCCGTAAGCCTGGGGGGCTTGTCGTTCTGCTGCAGCCCCTGCAGCCGGTGGGCACGTGGGACCGGGCACAGCATTGCCATCTCCCGGCGCAGAGAGCTGCAGGTGTCTGGGGCCGGTGACCATTGGACCGTTTTGGAGACGAGTCTTAAATTAAGAAAGCAGCCAAAAGTACGTTTCCCTGGAGATCTTTCTGGAGCTTTGTGCAACAGACTTCTCCGTTGACACTGAGCGCTGCCTTCATGTGCTGACACTGTGGGGGCTGATGCCTGGTAGAAAACGCTGTCTGAGCCACTGTAAATCTTGTATCGGAGGAGGAACAGTACCTAACGTTACAAAACCCATACGGATAGGAGCGCTTCCTCCGTGTAGCAATTTGTAGTTTGCTGCAGAAGCATGCTTGTTTTGCTGCAAACCACGACACAGAATTTTGGCCAGGCTTAGCGTTGTAGTTGGGTTGTAGTGACCGTAATGTCAAAACCTGCTGCCTCTGAGCCCCCTGCCCAGCTGTCGCTCACAGGGCCGTCAAGGACCGGCTGCCCAGTCATCCCACCCAGCCGCTGGCCATAAGCAGGACTCTGTTAACGTGTTCACGGTGTTACCGACTGCCGCTGCCAGAGTAGGTATGTCTTCACCCATGCCTCCAGCTGGTTGACCCAGAATCTTACTGATTTTTCCAATTTCTCAGCTAATTTTCTTCATGGCGAGTTTACATCTATTTATCGTATGCTAATACTCTTTCTTCAGTTTTAAATTGCTCCTTTCTTGGGTCTGCTCCCCAAGGACGGCAATTGTATATGCTCTCAGCTGTTGTTTTCCTGAGCTGGCTTTTGAATAGCTCTGTCAAGTTTTTGGGTGGGGTTTTCTTTTGCATTTTTCTTAACGTTGCCATTCATTTACAAACCTGCCAAAGGCTGAATGTAAAACGTTTTTCTCACCTCTGTGCTGCCTTTAACATTCATGTACCACTTGGCTGTTGGCCGTGGGAGGCTGTTTGCAGTGGGTTTATCCCCACTCAGGTGCATCACCCCGTGCACAGTGCTCTGTGTCACGGGGCTGGCCGTGGTGGTCACACTCACTTGCCTTCTGCATCCCCCTCTGTCGCGTTCAGAAGTCTTTCTCTGGCTTTCAGCGGGAGGTGAGCATTCCTGGGGGTCTTTGATGAGGGATTCCTGCCGTGTTTGGGATCTCGGTAGTGTGTATTGACGGTGGAGCCCGTCGCTGGGGCTCTGCAGGGCCATGCTCCCCGCGTTGGGCTGTGTCCAACGTGGTCCTGGAGGCAGCGGTGGTTGCCATCCCGCCTGCCACCCCGGAGGGATGCTGGGCCCCCCGGCTGGAGAGCGTCTCCACGGGAAATCTGATTGCTGTTGACATCTCACGTGGTTATGTGCGTGGCCTAAAAATAACGAGCAGTCATCAGCTGCGATATGGGCTAATTGATTTGAAAATATTTACAAAAGCTAAATCCCCAGATCATCTGGTTACAGATGTTCCCTCTCTCAGTTGGATTAGCAGTCCCGCAGCCCGTCTTGAGTGTTGTTGCTCTCCTTGGTTTGCCAAGGAATTTTGTTTTCTCCAACATCCCTGCCGCTGTGTTGCAGAAGAGCTGAGGAAATCCTATTTCTTGCATTTCCTGCCTCTGATTCTGCATTTTAAATAACCGGACTGCTCACCGTGGAAAGTCCTTTCCTATGAACAGAACCAAACAAACCGGGAGGAAAAAAGCAGCAAAACTTGAAAGCCAGCTGTCCAGATTTGAAGGGGACTTGAGTTTTTTAGCACCTTTGTTTGCAGAATGGCTCACTCTCTTCTCCTTCACCGCTGTTTGTGATTTTATATATTGTGAATTAAATCATGGGAGCATTTCAGAGAAACTACTGTTGGAAACGTGACCAGCTACACAACTTTATTTACTGTTTTGCTTTTCTGCTTTTTGGCAAATGCTTTCAGCTCTTCCTAAAGTACTTGTTGGTGGGTTTTTGTTTATTGATTTCTACTAAAAGTTCCTATAAATTCCAAGTTCAGAAACACAAATTGCGAGGTGGCTGTTTTTCTCCTGCAGACCTGCAGCATTTCTGTTCGCATCCTCATGGTACTGGGCGGAAGCCAGAGTTGAGGAGTTTTCCTAGTGAGGTTTGCTCTTCATGGCAAGGAGCTTATTTTTAATGTAGCAAGGAGAGCTGTGAACACGGGATATTAAAAAAGTGTATGTACTAGTTGAATCCAGCAGGGGTCTGAGCCCAGTTTGGGTCATTCCACCTTTGGCTTTGAGGTTAATATAACTCGTTAGTGATGCTCTCCGAGGCAGCCCATTTCATTTTAGTTTGCCAGATCGTTTTGATGCAGTGTGAATAAGGACCTGCCACCATCATGTGGATTCCAGGAGTTACCAACCTGCCACCATGGAACGGTGTCTCCTGTACCTGTTTCCTCATCGTCGAGCAGAAGCAATTCTCCTATGGCTGCAACTTCTTAGCAACCGTTACGTGGAAGCGTGCAACTGGAGAGGTCAGGCTGACCACAGATGGTGTTTCATTAGATTGTAACGGCTCATTCCAAAGCTTTGGGGAAGAGGAATGCAAATGAGAGCATTTGCAGTCCAAACCTGTGCCTGTTGTTTCCAGCTACCCCCGGCTCTCCAACAGCCAAAGCAAACCACTCTTCTCCAGGTGCCCTTTGGAGGTGCTGCACTGCTCCGCCAGCCTGCGATGGCTGACTCGGATCACTCGGGATAACGTGCTCAGCTGGGGGTTTCTCATTCCAGTTATTTGAGAGACAAAGCAAATGTTTGGCCAGGTAACGGCGGTGCAGAGGCAGGGGCCGTGTCCAGCTCCCCCGGGCCAGCAGGCAGACACAGGATCGCTCCCGGCCGCGACGGTGCTCGGGGTGCTGGTTCCTGCCGTAGCGGGTGTTGGATGGAGGGTCCCTCCGGTCCGCCTGCGCAGCGGCTGTGGCCGGTGTGAGGCTGTCGGTGTCCCTCCTGGCACAGCCGGCTGGGTGCACCAGGGGTACAGGCAGCCCTGCCTGAAACCTTCGGCCGAGAGCATGCCTGCTGCCGGAGGGCAGGATCGAAGGGGTTAATCCTTGAGTGACGGTGGATGCCCATTGGGTTTTTAACAGTTCAGCTCTTTCTTCATAGACCTTATTGTAGCCCAGTTCTTCCCAGTTGCCGGCGATTTGAGCGTGTCTCACTTCAGTCCTTCCTAAAAGCCAGTTCTCCGCGAGGCATGTCAGTCGAGTGCCTGGAGATGACTCCCCTCCCTCCAATTACAGAAGCACAATTAGCGATCTCTTCCCGTGAGCGTCCTCTCCTTTCTGGCTCTGTCTTCCAGAGTTTAAGGTTTTGGGGTCAGGTGCTGAAGAGATATTTGTCTAACATGGAAAACATAATTGGCACTTAGTTGAAGGTTATAATTAAAGGCCTGTTAATCCCCTCATGACGGACAGGACTGATGCAGCTCATGCTCACGCCGATGCTGCCGGCCGGAAAATTGCTTGCAAACAGTGTGGGTTTTGGTCTGGATTGTCAGCTGGTGTCCATCAAGGTGTTACCCTGGATGTTAGTAGAGGCCTATGGGGTTTGAGTTCACTGGGGATCTGCTCTCTCCATCTCCGGTGCATGGCAGGCTGGGTTAGAGGGAGAGGGGGAGGATGGAGGGTGTCGGGATCAAACAGCAAATGGTGGCTGCTCCGTCAGTGGGGCTGCTCTCCAGCACCACTGCGCAGACGGGAGAAAATGGATGTCCTCTGAGTGCTCCTGCCCGTTCCCTAGGCAGCAGGCATGAAGGGCGGAAAAAGGCTTTTCTGTCTGCCTGTATTTTTTCATGATTATCTGAAAAGGCTACTTAAGAGCAAGTTCATTTTAATTGAAAGGAGGGTGCCTCTTAAATGCGGCAGCGAAGCATCGGTGGAAGCGGGGGAGCGACAATGCAGGCGCTGTCGGGGGCTGTGTTTGTGAGCGGCTGACTCGGAGACCTCCAGAGCACTGAAGAATGTCGTTTTCTCTGTTACTGCTTCTGTCTTTGCATTAATGATGCCGGCAGCCCTTAATTTTGTTTTCTACTGCAAACCTTTTCCATTTAGCATGCAGCCACAGCTCCTGGGGTCAGTGGCCGTCTGCGTTTGTTTGTGCGACTGCTCATAGCTGAGTGGCTTTAGGGTCGCGGCTAGCGGGCTCCCCATGTCTGGAGAGACTGCCCTTCGCCTCTGCACGCTTCGGTGGTGTTGGCCCGGCTGAACTCCTGCAAGGAAACCTGACGGTGTCAAAGCAACACGCTACGGGAGCGGGGAAAGGAAAGAAACTCTGTTGACGAAGGTCACAACGTGCCTTGCTGACGCCTGGATGCCTCAGAGCATCCTCACCCGCCAGTGGGACTGATGTGCCGCCATTGAGTCCTCCTTGGTGCCAGGACTCGTGGGATGAGCCAGCGCTCGTGGGATGATGGGGGAGAGGGACCTGGGTCCTGCCCGTCTGTCCGGGGCCGGTGCTGGGCTCGCGAGGTTGCGGTGGAGGCTGCTGGCTGCGGGTCTGATGGGCACAAACTGGAAATTGCCATTACTGGGAGCAGGGGGTGGTGAAAGCTACGGGAGCCTTGGCGAGTCTCCGCTTGTTGCTGCTGTCTGAACTGCCTGAAATGACCCCTGTAAGAGCCGAGGAGAAATCTTTCTGCCAGATATACAGATCAGATGAGCAGCAGTTGCTCAGATCTGGAAAAAAATAGGAGGAGGTAGGAAATTGAAAACATTGGAGAAGCATTATTGATATTCCTTGTATTTCTGTGCATTGTCAGGGTTCTTAAGAGCTGTTCTGGAGACCACCTTGAGTTGTAATCCACTATTAAAAGAGAACTAGAGATCAAATTGGTGTGTTTTTAATTAAAAATCTGTATCAAACTTGCTCAGGAAAGCAGAGCTCTGTAAAGCAAGTCCTGTGTTGGCACCAGCAGGAGCGGGAATGTAAAATCCATATGGGATGTAATGAAATTTCCACTGACCTTGTGTGGGAAGGAAACTCTCGTTGGCAGAGGAATGTGAAGGTTTTAAAAATGTTTTGTTATGAAACTGGTACCTTTGTATCTTGTAGGAACATAGCAGTGGGGTTTTTAGAGGCTTAATTCAAAGGCGGTTACTCTCAGCCACCCTCAGCCCCAGTGAATGCCATCGTTAACCGCAGAAGTTGTGTAATGGGGAAAGTGCTTGCCTACGAAAGGGGATGCGTATGAAGCATCGCTGTCATGTAGCAGGCATGCTGTACCCTGGGAAGCCGTTCTGACGAGCTCGGTGGATGACAGCACCAGCCTGCCATCTCGCATCCTGGCTCTGCTCGGGTGGAAAGCAAGGGAGCTGTCGGAAGCCATGACTGCGTAGGTGGTTGTCTTCTGTTGATCCCATAAGGCATCGCAGCTCTTGCACAACACCCGAGTCCCTGAAGAGCATTCTTCTTGATGAAATCGAAGCTGCGCCGCTACGTACATGTGATCTTTCTGTAAAGCTTAGGCTATTTTTCAGCAAATGCTGGAGTCCCGGCTACCAAGGACTGGACCAACTTTCAGGTGCGATGACTGAGTACTGCTTTCTGGAAGCTCACTGAGCTTCTCCAGGCACTCCCACGCATCTCTGTGGCAGAACCAGGCTAAATATTGCTGCGTGGCATTAAAGCATCCTTCCTCTCTCCCCAGAGAAAGTGCCATTGCAAGGGGAGCGAATCTATTTTCTGAGCATAAGTGCAAATGTGAAGAAGGGGGGATGGAGAAGCAGTGTTGTTTGCGAGGTGTGCAGCTCTGTGTTTTGGCATGGTGCTGGATACCGTAGGAGTAGGATACTGCTTATTTTCATGCAGGAGTGAAGAACCAAGACACTAGGACACCAGTCATTTTGAGACCTCATTTGCAATGAGAATTTAATTTCTTTTTCTCCATTCTTTAGGCGGCCTTATTTTTTTATATCTATTTTTTTAAAATGGGTCTTTCTAGCATTGCTTATATAGTGGAATTGTCTTTCATTTCAGGGTGTTCTGCAGCTCAGCTGTGAATGAGGGCTAGTGTTCGTGTGCCGCAGATGCCCAGAGTCGCAGGAGAGCCCTGACCGTGCAGCACCACCGCCTCGATAGAGGCAGCCGTTAACGCTGAGCATCCCTGCTGTGCGTCACCCTTTCTCCTCTGCCTGGGACCTCGGCCCCTCTGGCTCCTGTGTCCCGGAGCCTCGTGTCTGCAGATGGGATGGATGTAGGTCAGGAACGAGTTAGGGCGCTTTGGCTGCCGCAGGGATGGTTACACAGTTATCCAGGCAGACTTCAGGAATGGAAAACGGCTTTGTTAGTGGCCAAGTGCAGTGTGTCGAGTCCCTTGCCAGGACTGCATATGAGCCTCAGATGCGTTTTTATGAACAGTTATGCTATCTGCTCTCATAAAGTCTCAAGAACATAAAGGAAGTGCTGTAAAAGCAGTGCCCACGGAGGTTCCCACATGAAGCGACTGACTAACTTTGGAGCTTTCAGCATTTGTTATTTTCAAGGAGTGTTCTGATTTTAGGTGACTTTCACACAGCCTGCAGCCTCCAGTCCCACTACCGCCATCGTTAAATTACCCAGTAATGAGATTGCTGCAAGTGTCCTTGTTTCTGAAGCTCTCTGAGTTCACCTGTCAGGCTGTGAGTGGCTCAGTCTTCCATGATAGTTGTTATATGTAGAGATGTTGAAAAATCCCCATTGCCAGCTTCTGATAATGGCAATTTTAAGCTCCTCCACGTGGGATCCTCACCAATTTAAAGAGCTTGAAATTGTCCATAAATCTTTTGTGACTTCAGTCAGTGCTTTGCATCACCATTACTTAATAATTTATTAATTCTATGTCCAGTATGCAGTAGGGGTTGTCTGGATAGGACCTTGCTGTAGCTGCGAAGCTGTAGGACAGCCTGATGCTGGCAGGGGATGGGTAGGGCTAGCCTGCCTTGTATGCATATATATATATATATATAAAAATATATATATATATACACACATATATATGCATGCGTACTGAAGACTGTTTCACACGTTGGAATGACACCACTGTATTGTCTTAGTTCGGGTCACTGAGCGTCCCAGTTATGATGGAGCAATTTCAAGAGCATGTGTTCAGGCAGTGGGGGTATTTTTAGTTTGCTGTGACTCTTGCAGGTGAGTTACCTGCAAGATGTCAGCATGTCATCTTACCATGCTGAATTTGCAGGAGGAACCAAGGATGAGATCTAGCCCTCTTGCCAAAGAGCTTTACCAATTTTAGGACTTCCTTCTTAGTACAGGCGGAGGAGTCCTCCTATCACATATGCAGTGACAGTTCAATGTGCTGCAGCCTTGCACCAGAAGTTTAGGAAAGTACAGCTCCTGCTGTTGGCAGAAAATCCAGGCAGAAAGTCACCCAAGAGCTGGCGTTTGCAGTCTGCTCCTCGTAATCCTTGCAGGCGGCCGAGCACCCCCTCGCAGTGTGGGAGGGCAGGCGAGGGCTCCGCATCTCTCGGGGAAGGTGCCTGCGGTCCGGCGGGGCTGGCAGCGCCCGGCGTTCCTGCTGCCATTGCCGGCAGCTGGAGGAGTCCCCTGGGAGCCGCTTCCTCCTCTGGCAGCCAGGCTGGCGTGGGCTTGCCAGGAGCACGCTGGAGCCTGCCGTGCTGTGGCATAGCGAAATCCCTGAGCTGCACGGAGAAGCACTTGAACTAAAGATGCGCCCGCAAATACCCGTCACCATCCTTCCTCCTGTTGTGTCCATGGGCCTCTTGGCTGATAATCGATCCTGAGGTGCGCTGGGGAAAGAGAACTTGGGGCTGCCCAATTCGGCGAGCCTTGTTGCGCAACTTCCCCAATAACCACAGGTTGCGTTTCTCCTGCACGCGTGCGCGCGTACGTGGCGGTGTGCGTGTGCTTTGTCTTGTTTGGTGATGCACTGAGTTTGGGAGCTGACTGTTAATTTATTGTAGGCTCATAAGGTGATGGAGGGAAAGCTGTGACTCGTGGCCTGGATGCTGTCTGAGCTGGGATGCGATGCTGGTTGAAATGGTAAACTCTGCTGTCGCCAAAATCATGTTCTTTCCCTCTCGCTCACACGGCCTCTGTTGCTCCCCTATCCTCACCTCCCCAAAAGGGCCAGGAGTTTGGCTGCTTACAAATCAGCCAGACGTGATGTTTTGAGAGCTGCCTGTCAGCGTAGATCAGGTGTGGGTCTGGTCCATCACATTAAAAAAAGAAATGGCTCACCGCCAAGCAGATCTGCAGGACTGTGCAAGGAGGCTGTAGGGTACTTGGGCAAAGAGCAGGTGGGGATGGGGCCTCCCCCTGGGTTTGGTGGGCTGCGGAGCTTGAGGGGGTCTAGGCACTAATTTGGAAAGGAAAAAATAGCGTTAGTTCAGAGGAGAGGGAGTTGAATTGGTGCTGGTGCTGGTACTGCTAGCGTTAGGCCAGCAGCGAATGGGCACATCCGTGGGAGCCAGGGAGGGAACGCGGTGGGACAGAGGCTCTCCCAGGTGTCTTGGTGCGCTGTCCTGGACCGCTCTGGCCCTGCTGAGCCCCGAGGCTGCGCGCGTGGTGGAGGGGGCGAGCGTGATGCTGTCCTCCCGCTGCCGAGCTTCTCGGCTGGCTTTTTTGTTAGGTATGCTTTGCAAATGTGTCCTGTTGGGGTCCATCAGCTACAGGTCACCAAAGCGAGAAAAATATACTTAATGACAAACCTTAGGAAAAGTTAAAGAATATGTTGTTTATGATGGATTGTTTATAAAAATGCCCATAGCATTAAAAAGGCTGTTGCTGTGGATGGACCAAATGGCTGCGAGTGCCTCGTCTGCTCAGCAGAGTGCATTTCTGTGCACCACTTCCATTGGCAGGGAGAAAGCTTAAGTTTCCCAAGGTGTATATACCTTATATATAACGGGAATGTGCTGTTGCTGGAGCTGACCCACTCAGCTGAGGTGTCCAGCTGCCTTCTGCAGGTGGGGTGTGCGGTGGTGGGGACGGCCTGGGGGGCTGCTCTCCCCTCTCCCCTCGGCATCTGGGAACAGGCTGTCACTGCGCAGACTGTTTCATCACCCGACCTCTGGGATTCTGGCTTGTCTGATCCCTCCGCTCTGCAGCTGCCTCCTCTGGAAGCCTGCTCAGCCCAATTGTTCTCACTCTGAATATTTTTCTTCTATGTCTCGTCTCATTTTTTCCCTCTTGTTTGCAGCTCTGCATGCCCGCTCCCTGCGGGGCTCTCCTTCCCACCGGGCAGAGCCCAGCTGCTGCTCCTGCAACAGAGAGCAACTGCCTGCGCAGGCTTCCTCGCTGTGCAGCACTTCCAAGAGCTGCTGAACGCCTTCCCCATGTTTGGGAAGCGGTTTGGGAGGTGTATTTCTGTCGCTCCCCATGCCACGGCTGCCGCACTGCTCCTCTGGCAGAGAGGGCGAAGGGTCCGACTGTGCTTCGTGAGCAGCGCTTCCTTCTCTGGTGCTTGCCCGTCTTCCCGGGATAAGCCCCGTGTTGGGGATTTGCAGCCTCGGCTGTGTTATGTGAGAAGGGGGAGCTGGAAAAAGTGCAGTTGGTCTTTTACCATGGGAGAGAGGTGCCCTCAAAATGAGGTTGATCAAGGCGAAAAATACAGCTCTGACGTAAAAAGAGGAGAAACCTTAAATCGGCCTTACAGTAATTTGAATGTGCCGAACAAACTGGTGTGCCAGAGAGGGGTCAGCCCTGGAGACCAGGTCTGTCCGCTGCTCGCGGGGTGCCTGTCCGCGGCGGGAGGCAGCGGGGAGCCTGGCGATGCCGAGGAAGGGCTCCAGGCTGCCCAGGGCTCCCACCCTCTCTCCCTCTTCTGCACCGGCACCCTCCGGGCTCCGGGGAGCCCCCCTTTGGCAAAGGTTGTGGGGGTTGTGGTGTAGCCGTCCCAGTGTCTGAAGGTCCTAACGAGAACGCAAAAGCACCCGGAACAGCTAAAAGCCTGTGGTGGTTTGTGAGCTGGAGTTTGGAGGCTCCGACAGACTTTTTAAGCCTTTGAGCCAAAGACAAGTTTGATTTGCCAGTTAACCTGGCAGCGCTGGGAGGACGTGGGTGAGAGGAGTAGGCGTTCACAGAGCCAGCTTCCCTCAGGTCGTTGTCAGCTCTTCAGTGGGAATTCAAATGGTCGTTGGTAAAGAAATAATATGTTAGTTTATATGCAAAGAATACGGGATTTCAGGTAGTACTAGATAAATTGAAGTATCATTTTCTAGTTTCAAAAAGGCAATTGAAAAGCTCTGAGGGTTGGTCTCTGTGTTCTTACACAGCTGTTTATTTTGACAAAGAGCAAGGTTTTAATATGGGACTGGTGAATGAAATTCTTCTGCTCTCGCTTGGAAAAAAACCAATCTGCTGGCTTTAGCAAGCCTTGAATTAAACCTGAGGCTTGTGAGGGAGCCCGCACTAGCACTACCTGTGCGATTTGCTCTGAGACAAGGAAAGACGACCCTCCTAGCCGGTGTTTGTTGCTGACGTTGTATTTTCTTCTTCTTCTCTCTTGTGTGCATGCAGAAATCCGAACTCAGCTGGTCGAGCAGTTCAAATGTCTGGAGCAGCAGTCGGAGTCGCGCCTGCAACTGCTGCAGGACCTGCAGGAGTTCTTCCGCAGGAAGGCTGAGATCGAGCTGGAGTACTCCAGGAGCCTGGAGAAACTGGCTGAACGATTCTCCTCCAAGATACGCAGCTCCAGAGAGCACCAGTTCAAGTAAGCAGGTGTTTCCAGGGACAAAATGGTGAAAAATGTTGGGCCAGAGACTGCCTGGAACAGTAGGTGTTTGTAGGTGCGCGGTCCGAAAGTGGACTAAACTAAATATCATCAGTGGTGACCTTGTCTGTCTTATAACTGTGCAGGGTTCACAACAAGAACTCAAATAACCTTTTTCCAAGACTTTCACCACATTTCTGACCTGTGCTGCTTGAATTAGACTTACTATGCACTTCTTCGAGCAGTACGATAAAAATACAAATCAGGGACTAGGAAGGAGTCAAGCCCCTTGATTTTATTTTTTTTTTTAAGAGGCTTGAATTCAGCCACTGAATTGATTATGCAAATAATGGTAGGCCCACTTCGTAAACCCTGTTTTCTCTATGTAGTCCAATCCTCAGATGTCAGAGTGCTTCACGTTGCACACAGATCTGCTTACAAACTCAGACTTGGCAGCAGTTTCTGGAAATCTAATTTACTGCAGTTTTTTAAATGAAGTATGTATATGTTTTCTTTGTATACACCCTTACAGTGTTGAAGCTAGGCAAATCCATAGTGGAAATATTTTGAAACAAAGCTTTGAAATACGAAGTATGAACTGGATGCTGGAATTGTGTGAAACTCAAACAGATGATGAAAACTGTAAAATCCGTGAATGTGTGAAATGTGCAAGTTTTCAAAAGCAGCCTCTTTTCAGTTTAACCACACTTTCAAGCTTGGCTAAAACAAAAAAGATCCAAAAAAAAATATCCAACCCAACCACAAACTCAAGGCAGAATTTAAGTCTGCAGTTGACTGTGTTTTGTGAGGAGGATACGTAGCTTGTGTCATTACACTGGCTGGTTGGCAGCTGTGACTTCCAGGCTCCCGTGAATGCCAGTGTCCCGTCGCTGTTGGAGGAGCTGGTCCCTGCTCTCCGGGTGCACTTGAGTGTGCCCGGTCGGAGGTGTCAGGCTGGGCTCCAGCGGATGGTGCTCCCCATTCCCACGTGCGTGTTGGTAGCTGTCAGGGTTTTCCTCCCTGCTGCTGCTCCTTGTGTTCCTTGCTGCAACCGGCTCTCCCCAGCGGTTTCTCGGGGCGGGGGTCTCGCAGGGCAGTGGGAGCGGTGCCACGAGACGTGGCTGGCAGGGTCTGCGCCTTGGGGGACACACGGCAGCGCCTGCAGCACGGACGCAGATACTCGTCCTGGCTGCTTCCCACACAGCACCTCGGCTGAAGTTCCCCACCTTCGTCTCCCCGGCTGTAGCATTTGTCTCTTTGTCTGACAGCGGTGTCCGTGAAATAGTCTCTCCGCTGGGATTATGCCCTTTGCTCAAGATGAAACGAGTGTCATTCAATTGAATGGCCAAAGACTACGGCCGCTGTTTAGCTCCTTTCCCAGAAAGTTGAAGGTTTTGCCTGTCTGATGCACTTAGCCTTGCTAGCCCCTGGCTCTTTGCAGTCTTTTTCTTTCCCTAACACCTTGTGATTTTTTTTTTGTTTCCTGTTTCAGCTGCAAGAGCGGCGATTTCTGCTGTTACATTACTAAATCCTATTTATTCCATATTACTAAGTCCCATTTAATCTGTTCACTCAGTCTCTCTAGTGAGCAGGGCATTTACTGTTGTCTAATGCAAAAGTCTGCTGAAAGTGAATTGCCATTCAAATGATATCTGTTCTTTTTGCATCTGACTGTTGCCTGTCAGTTGTGTGGTGCTGGGCTGGCGCTGCTCTATCATGTGCTGGGGAAAACTGTCCTGGGGAAGGAACTGGCCAGTATGGGCTCGGGAAGGTGCTCTTGTTCAGAGATGGAGCCCACGAAGACTCGTTGTGGGTGCGTGTGCCTCTCCCTTCAGCTGAGAGCAGCGTTATGGCAGTGCCATTGCTTATTGTGCTTACAGTATTGGAAGGAGGTTGTTGTGGAGTATCTACAGGTGACAATGATTCTCCACCTTTATAAAACACCTGGGCACAAGTGCCTGGTGGTTTGTGGTGGTATTGATAGTGCTAATAGGGTCAGCTTGATTTCAGTGCGCACTTCTGCTGAGTCCTCGCTGTCTCGCTCCATGTTGAGACTCCCTGAATATATTTTTCTTCCAGACTGCTTTGTACCTGCCCTTTATTAGGTCCATTTGCGCTGCTTCCCCAGCTTGCTCATGAATGTCATTATTCTGACGAGGCTTTTGACACTCTTAAGAACTATGGTATCTTCAGCTATTCCTTTGTCCCTGTGTAGCCATGTGCAGCAGGCTGTGGCCCAGACCTTAGTAGTGGTAATTGCCACGTTGCTGGGCTCTTCATGGTGCTTCTGGGTTGACAGGCTCGTTCACGCTTTTATATGCAGTTGTTTTGTCTGTACGTGCAGGCAGAGATTTCCTGGAGTCACCTTGTCTTCCTCTCCACGGGCTCAGTGGTGAGGTGGGCTGCACCGGCCCTGGTACTGTGGGCCAGAACATCGTGGGGGAGGAGGAGTACATGTGCGAAGGCTTCAGCTGCACAGCGTAGCTGTGGCGAGCGTGGGCTAGCTTTCTGATGGCAGGATTTCTTGGGAAGGACAGTCTTGTTCGAGCACAGGGGGTCCGAGGCCCATGTCCACCACAGCCGCGTTGCCAGCGCTGTCGGTGCGCGCAGGCTGCCGAGCCCGGTGTGAGCAGACCTGGCTCTCCGGGCAGCTCCCACGTGTCTGGAGGTGCTGGGGAGGGAGAAGCCTCTGGGAATTGAACACGACGACGGGAAGACCTGCCCAAGCAGGGTGGTGGCAGGGGAGGTCTCTGCCAAAAGGGGCCATTTCTCTGGAACCAGCACATCTTGTAGGAAAGTGTTGGTTTGGCCAGAGAAAACTGTAGGTGAAACATTTGGAACAAATCACTCGGCTGCCTCGTTTAGAGGATCTATCTCAAAGTGCTTCCGTTGGACAATGTGAAATGTTTTGTTTCAGTTGTATCATTTCTGGAAATTTTGACTCACTCCTGATTAATTTGCCTTCAGTACTAAAAGCAGGGCATGGAGAGCAGTGCAGGTTTTTCTCGGTGTTGCGATGGAACATGTCAAAATTGGTTAAGCTGTAACCAAGTGTGAAATGTTTGCTGAAATTTCCCTCAAAAGTGTTTTTCGGACCACCCCTGGCTTCCAGGTGAGTCGGGGTCTCTGGATGCCCCTTGGCAGCAAGCCGGATGGGGACGAGCTTTTCCTGAGGATGCTGTGTGGCTCCTGGGGACTCTTCAGGTCACCCGTCCTGATGCCTGCTGCCGCTCATGGCAATCTCTTTGTTGTCTGCAGTGCGAGTTGGGTTAAGACCGTCGTAAATATTCAGCGTACATGAATGTATTCATCTTGTGCACAGACACTTTGTGTTAACATTGGGCAAAACATTTTCTCCAGCACTGGTTAGTGGACCAAATGCAGTACAACAGATTGTGTGGCAAATGGGCTCTTTCTGAAATGGAAGTGACAACCTTATTAATAGCACAAGGTGGAAAAAAGAAGCAAAACTGTTTCCCTTGCAAAGCATTGAAGGGATTGCCAGGGATATCTCTTCTCCCGTACCATCCTCCAGAGCACCCAGTTTGGGAAGGGTCTGGTTGGGAGTTTGATTTGGTACGTGTACTGCTGGACATCCCTGTGGGGAAACGCTTGAACAGCTGAAAGAAACCCCAAAAGAGGTTCCTGGAAACTGGAGCAGGGCTGCAGATGAGTTCCCAGCCCGGCTGGGTCAAGGGACCAGCCCTCGTGTCGTCTCCGGCTGACTCGCACGTGTTCAGGTCCTTCAGAGCTGTTGCCCAGCGTATCCGCGCTGCATTACTGTAATACTGCTAACTGATCTTTTGCAGACCGGGCCTTTTTAAAGCATAGGTATGGAGCAGTGGACCAGAATGCACACTGGGTGCCCCAAGAAGTTGAGACTGGGCAGAAAAACCAAGCTATGTAGGGCAGATGGTATACAAAGGTCCATATATATGTGTGTTGAGTGGAGGAGAGGGCTGCCGGGTGCTTGGCCGCAGGCTGCAGCCGTTTCTGGGGAGGGGAGGCAGCCAAGAGGAGCTCACACGCTTTCCTCTGGGAGCACGGAGGATTCTGGTGGAGGAAGGCAATGTTAATATGCTAACAGCATTCACTTGAAAGTTATGTGCCTTTTTGGCTTGTTCACGCAACCTTTTTTATTTATTTTTTTTCTTTTTTCCCCAATTCCCTAGGAAAGATCAGCACCTACTTTCCCCTGTGAACTGCTGGTACCTGGTTCTGACACAGACCCGTCGAGAGAGCAGGGATCACGCCACCCTGAATGACATCTTCATGAACAATGTCATCGTTCGGCTGTCACAGATCAGCGAGGATGTCATCAGGCTCTTTAAAAAGGTAACCAAAGTAGAGATGTAGAGTTCTGCTCAGCAAGGATCCATCCTTGCGTTTTAGTCTAAAGTAGAAGCTTGTTGTGGACTTCTACACAGCTGTGCCCCCACCCCCGAAGTCTAAAGAGATACAAAAACCCCAACATTGTTAAAAAGCAGAGAAAGGTAGCAGGACTTTCTGCAAAATAGGTGTCACATCTTAATGAGAAAACTAGAGAGGAGTTTGAACTCTGGACAGTGGAAATGTAAAACCATAGTAAGGCAGGCCAAGTAAAACTCTCAGAGGCAACTTGCTAAAGACATACAGCAAACAAAAACTTCTCTGAAATCACAAGAAAGAAACCTGCTGCAGGGTGTGAAGGGGAATAGATGGGTGAGGTGCAAAAACGCTATGAGTAACAGCCAAAGGCCATCTGGCTCCTTTTGCTTGGTACTTGTTACGGAAAAGCTTAGACTAGAGATTTTCTTGGAGTGGTGTGGTGGCGTTACCAACCTGAGGAACCTTATCCAACTGAATTGCCATTAAACGTTGCAGAGCAAATCTGTACAAGGCACCATCACTTATAAGTCTTTCTAGATAATATTTATCCAAGAATTTTAAAGAAACTGAGATATAAAACTGTCAAGTGACTAGCAGTGAGGTGTGACCTGATGCTTAAACTGGTGTCAGTGCCAGAGAAATGAAATGTGGAAAACATGATGACTTTTTTTAAAGGTTCCTGGAGAGCTTCAGAGAACAGATCAGCAATCTGACTTTAAAAACAGACTTGTTGGATGAAACTTTAGTAAAGAGCAGAATGACAGGCATGTAGGCAGATACAAGAGAGGAGTCAGCGTGGCTTTCTCAAGAGAGGAGTCAGGACTCAGACATCTAGCGGAGGTATTTCTAGGAGCCAGTGATCATGTGAATAAGCTGGCACAGTACCTGCAGCGTGGCTTTGGAAAAGGTCCCTTGCTGAAGTGCTCCAAGAAGAGAAGCTGTTGAAGAGTAAGGAGCGGTTGTTTTCTGGGTTAATGACTGGTTAAAAGACAGGGAACAAAAGGAAGAATTTCAGTGGACTTCCTAATAAATTATTTGGGAAAAGGATGAATAGTAAGTTGACAAAGTCTGCTGATGATACAGAATTATTAATGATATCCAAATTAAAAATGATCATCAAAGACTTGCAGGAATCTTGCAGTCAGGTGGACCAGCACTCTTCAGCTGAAAATGAGGGGAGAGTGTGTAATGTAGTAAGAGCATGAAGAGTCACAGCAGTTTGTAGGAAGTGACTATGAGTGAGGACCTCATTGTGCCTGCTAACATAAGCCATGGGCAGTCAGCAGGCATCGGGCAGAAAGAGAAGGTAAAAATGAAAGACTTTTTAAGACTTTTTAACATCATTAATACTACATATATTATATTTGCAATATTATGGGTAATGCTACATGTTTGTTGCCTCATACCATGTTTTTGAAAGCCAGATGCGTAACCCCAGTCCTCAGGTAGATGTGAAGGAGTGTTCCCTATTGGAAGTTGCCCAGCCCCACTGCCAGCACAACTTTGAGCTTGGGAATCACAGTCCTGCATCTCGTCACCTCGTAAACGTGCTCAATGGCATCACTGCCCCTTTTCTTCCACTTCTGGGCATTTGCTAATGGCTGCTCTCAGGGATACCACGGTGGGCTAGGTGGACATTTTACCTGGCTGTGTGGCTTTTACATGTTTCTTAATTTTTTTCACTTGTTTTCAACAGGGGTAGCTGGAGAACTGCAGCTAGTGAGCAGGGCGAGCCCGCTGCGATGGCTGCATGTCCAAACAGGAGAAGGGCTCTCAAACCAGTGGTTATCTTGAAATTTTAGCTTGACTGGGGAGTAAATTTATGTGATATTTTTATGGCCAGTTTCCTCTAGCTTATAGATCTGACCTAGAAATTAAATTGCAAGGTCAGGTTTGGATTTGATGATCTGATGTGGGACATCATCCCTTTTCCTGTCCTTCTTGCCTCCAGAAATTGGACAGATTTGGGATATATTGGTTAGTTCAGTTCTAAGTCTGTCTCAAAATCTCCCTCCCATTTGCATTTTACTCTGAAGTTGTTTTTGAGATGTATATTAAGACAATCCTTCTGCTGACCTTTCCTAGGTCTGTGAATGGTGTATCTCACTTTGAACCATAGGACAAATCTATTCAACATTCAAACAAGGACATAAATAGAGTGTTTGAAGTGGTTTTTTTGTAGTCGGTCCTCAGCCAAGACAAGATAATAAAGTGTTTCATCCATTCAGCAGAATTATTTCTTTGTGTTTGCTTTTCATCCATCTCTTCCCCCC
>JANZLQ010000037.1:23972039-24020010 GCA_026212715.1 Elanus axillaris | reverse complement strand
CTGCTCCAGACCCCCCTGCCATGTATTTTATCCCAGCAGTTAAACTGTGCATCTTTCTTCTCCTGGAAATGCTTCAGAACCCAGTACTTAAGGTATTGCTATAATCGAGGGCTCCAACTGCATCCCATTGGTGTGGATGATGTCAGGGAATAGCAGTGTAGATTGAGTGTTTTCCTGACACCTGGCCCTGCTTCTGTGACCCTCTAACCTGAAGCCACTACATATATATATATAAACAAATATATATAAAAATATATATATTTATATATATGTGGCAGTTTTCACAGTGGGAGTTTGCTGGAGCCTAGAGACCCAAGACCAACATCTTTCATTAGCAGTACTGAGGCTGGAGGCTGTGCTGCTTGGTGGCTCTTACAGTGAGGGAGGAGCCCATGGGGATTTTAAATGTCTCCCAGCTTTTTTATAAAAAGACCCAGTAATGACATCATTTACTTGTTGCACTGACTGGTTATAATTGCAGTGACGGAGGGCAATTGTCCTCTAGTGGGTACGGCTTCTTGCTGCACAGCAACTACTGTTCTCCAAAGCGGTGTAATAAATTTCTGCAGAGAGATTTTTGAGTTGGGTACAACATCATCTGGCGACCAGGAGGTGTGTGTCCAGGCTGAAAGAGAAACACAGATCTTTGCCGCAGAACCGCCAGGGTGTTGCTGGTTAGCTAGTTGCAGGTGCCTTTGGGGTGCGTGGTCAGCACGGTTAAAAATGGGCCAAGAAATCCTCACGTCTCCTGCTTTGAATCTCTCAGTACAAGATATGAAAGGTGGGGTGCATCTTCTTCACCTTCAGACTTCTGCCATGCATTTGAGTTGGTTCTCTGGACTCGCGTGGAGAGTTGGGCACATCCCAAATGCCCCCTGCTCTGTGCTAATGCCTGCCGGGACTGGCTCTGGAGGTGGGCTGGGGTCTGAGGGATTTCCCCCGCTCGCTGCCAGCCCCTGACACTGACATTGAGGTGGATGTGGTACGGTGAGCTTGGGCTGCGAATGTGACAAGCAGGGAGAGTGTGGCCTCTGTGATATTGTCTCCTCTTTCCCAGCAGAAGCTTTCCTGGGAGATGTAGGACCTGGAGATGGAGTGCTGCTCGCTTGGGTGAGGAGTGGAGTCCCATCAGCGAGTACCGCAGAGCTGTGCAGATATTTAAGGGTATCGCAGAGCTCCTGCAAAGGAGTGCTGCAGCAGGGACCTGCAGGTGGTCGGGGACCAGCGTGCTCCGTCCGAGCATCCCTGGCCTGCAGCGCAGCCTGTGAAAGTGAAACGGACGGACATCCTCCCTGCCTGCTCCGGCACAGGGGCAAGCCCTGGGAAAGAGGAAAGTAGAGTAAGAAAACTCAGTTGGGCAAATTTCCCTGGAGCTTCCCGTGTGAGTCACGTTCCTGGCGCTGGCGAGATTATCAAGGGTAATGTGTTAATGTTGCTAATAGGCAGGCAGTAAATGGAGACGCTGAGATATGTCACTGCAGAGATCTGACCTGATCTGTTGTCGGAGCGAGTCTCCGTCACCATGAAGTCTCACAGCACATCCTCCGGGCAGAGGCAAACCCTGGGTGAGGGACGCACCGCTGGTCCCCTTGGCCAGGCAGGTGTTCTCTCCCCTTTTACCTCCTGCTGTGGCAGAAAGTAAGAAGTTTGCTGCTGCTTCCAAGTATGGAATACAGGAAATTACATGTTTGAGATGGAACATTCCTATGTCCGAAGTAACCGTGCTGTGTTATTCCCCAGTGTGAGATTTAATTACGTTCCGTGACAGTGAATTTAATTACGCTCCATGCTGCAGTGTCCTGGATGGAGATTTAATGAAGAAGTGGTTTTTGTCTAGAAGAGAGTTCTTTTCTTTGTCTTTAAAATAACCGTTCTTTGTTGCCAGTAGTCTGTGTTGCTTCTTCCCCTTACTTGGTCTGCAGTGGCAGGAATTTTAACAAACCTGCTAAACCGAAGCCATTGCTATCCCAGCAAGCAACTCTGTTTTTTAGTAGGAACGGAAGGCATAAAAAAGCAAGCAGCTAAATTGGAGTTTGGGTTTTGTGGATGGTACCAGGGGATTGGAATGACATTTTGGCGTTGTCTCTCATAAACACACAGATGTAATTTCTCTGTTATAAAAAGGGGAGGCAGCAAACTTGGAGGAGAGACGAGTCCTTCAGCTTCTCGCTTGCCTGCGTTCGGAAGAGGCTCCAGCGTCCTGAGGTTAGACACTGCCCTCTTGGACGCTGGGAGACTTTTGACAGTGCTGGAGACCGCTTTGGTCTCCAGCAACAGGATGCAGGGTGTTTGCTGTATAGCATCTGTAAGCAAATGAGTTTTAAATTAGTAGCCACCTGTGGTCCCCCCAGGTCAGTGTGACTCATGGGACCAACACACTGCTGACAACTGAGCCATTTTTTGTTGCTCTATTTAGGAGTCTAAAATTAGTTCTGAAAATTACGGCTTTGTGGACTTCCCCTCCGCCGCACAGGAAACCTGGGGCAGAAGCAAGAGCTGCAGCTGACTTTGGGCCATTGCTCCTACCACAAGCCCGTCCTCTTCCCTTTGCTTTGGGAAGGGTTGGTTCGGAGCCTGGGCTTTGACTCGTGACAGCAGGGTCAGCTGGAGGGGGTGCGTGTGTCTCTGAACTCCTGCAGGCTTGGGGCCTCGGGGTCCGAGACCCCCATTTGTAGACCCTGAATTAAATAACTCATATTCTGGATGTATCTGGGAGGGATGCATGCTTTTAATAGCTCAGTTGCTTATTAGCAAGCCACAGTGAGGTTTTCAAGATCAGCTAGTGACTGCTGGCGTTGGTGGGGAGGGGAGAGGGACTGGGGTTTCCAGAAGACGAGGTCTCCAGATGGCTGGGGGTACTTAGCACCTTCTGGTAGTTGGCATCTTCTTGGCACCTCGCGCACGTAAGAACGGGAGCAGCGTGCATCGGTCACGCTTCGGAATATGGGACTCTTCCAAATACCCTGATGCTAATTCACAGATAAACTATAACTACTGGATGTTCACTGAACGCAGAGTGCTCGTACTCCTTAG
The DNA here is from genome assembly GCA_026212715.1 of Elanus axillaris. Classification (NCBI taxonomy): domain Eukaryota; kingdom Metazoa; phylum Chordata; class Aves; order Accipitriformes; family Accipitridae; genus Elanus; species Elanus axillaris. The sequence continues at coordinate 24,016,977 of JANZLQ010000037.1, read as the reverse complement.
ACTCCTTGCTTCACTCTTTGCATTCAATTCTAACTTCTAATAATCTAAGGTTAAACTTTTCAAGTATGTAGGTTGTCCAGTTAGCTTTAATTAGAAGACCTCTCTGTATCATGGGCTTCTTTAGCCACCCAGCCAAGAAGCTGATGGATGGGTTGTTGTTTTCCATGACTGCGTGCACAAAAATGCACAGTTATTTGTGGAGAACTGAAAGAAACTGCTTGCTTTTTTGGTTTGGGGTTTTTTTTTTGGGGGGGTGCAGTGTCTATACTTAGTTTAAACACATCTTCAAGCCATAATAAATGTTTCCTAGCCAAGAAGATTCCACAGAGATTTGGGGTGTAATTACAAGGGAGGCAGGAAAGCAGTGCACGCACATCTACAGTAGCATCCAACCACTGGATTTCTGAGTAGGAGTTGACTTGATCTGCAGCCAAGCTTAAATGTTCAGCAGCTCCCCAGGTTGTGGCCTCTCCCGTGAAATGCCGTGCTCATGCTGTAGGAGGTAGGCGACTGGATCTGCTTCACCCTGCCTGGCAAAAAAAGTGAAAATACAAACTGGTAATAGGGTTTCAGCAGACAGGGGGGCAGAGGGGGGAAGATGCCATGAGTTTGTACGCTCACAGTGAGCTTTCTCCAGAGCTTGCTGAACTTTGGCTGTTGCAGTTGTGAAGTTGGAAACTTTCTTATATAACTGTGGTGTAGCTATTTCATAATAAAACATTCTTCTTGAGAGATAACTTCGGTTGACTCGGGTCAGAACAGTGAAAATGGGCTACTGAAGACAAATTGGGGAGGGTGGGTCTTGGTCAAGGTAAAACTAAAACCTGAAGTGCTTGGGCTAGGAAGCCCTGGTAATCTTTGTTCTGAAATACTGAAGTTGGTTGGAAATGGCCAAGTCCAGAAGCAGGTGTCTAATGAGTCTATCAAGTCAAGATAGATAGACAGGTGATACTGTATGACTGGCAAATACAAATCTAGGTGATTTGTGTACCTACAGTGTTTATTGTATAATTTAAGTTGCACAGGGGAGTTAATGTATAATTTAAGTGACACATCCAGCTCAGTGCGAAGAATGCAACCAGAAGCGAAGAACGCTTACCCACACCCAGTAATGCAGGTTTTGCTGAAAAATAGGCAAAGTCAAGTAATAAACCACTTCTGGCTATGGAGCAGGCCCAGCTTTTGTGCACTCTGCCAGTCTTAACGTGAAACAAGCCCCCCAAATGGGGGAGGGCTTTACGTGTTAGATCCACACAGTGAGGTGACTGTGGGCTGGAGATAAATACTGCCAGCGGAAGGGCAAAGCAATATTGTCTGTAAGTCTAGATTCATCCCTGTGTGTTACAGGATAAATAAATTAAATTGTGTGATGTTCCTCATCACGGTCTCTGAAACCCAGGTTGGGTGATCCATGGGCAAACATCGGCCTCAAACAAAATTGCAGCAATTCTGAAATAGCATGAGGATTTGCTGTACTGTGTTCATGTTTATAATCACGCATTTTATTTTGTTAAGGATTTGTAGAAAATTAAAGGAAATCAAAATGCCAGTTTACTTTTAAACTTCAGTGTCACAGGCAGATTGGAAAAGGAAGCCATCTGTATTTTGGTTTTAATGTTTAGAAATGGAAAAAAATGGATCCCAGGCGTGGATTGGCAGCCCTGTTGATGCTGTCTTCTCAGCTCCCGTCGCAGGAAGGCTATCAAACAGGATTTCTGAAGTGGTGGAAATAAGGCCCCTGGGGCATTTCTCCTCCTATGGGCCTGTTTTGTTTTTAAAAATAATATCTAGAATTAAAATGTACATGGTTCTGTTAGCTCCACTGCAGAGCAAAGAACGGCAAGTCTGGTGTTTGGCGGGGGAGCCAGGAGAGGACAGATCTCCAAGGGGGCAGAAGGTATTTAAGACGGACATTACCCAAAGCCAGTTGTGCAGCCAAGGTCCACCCGCTCCATTAATGGTCAGCTGAGAGGAGGAAAGAAAAACCCTACAGGCATGAGAGAGGTTGCTGTGGTTTTGTTCTCTGTGGGATGGGTGTGAAAGCCTTTGCTGGGGATTAACAGGATCCCCTCCGGCACAGGGGTGGAAGGGCTGGGAACAAGTACTTCTGGCTTTGTGAGGATCAGGTCCTTTTTTCCTTTGGTTTAAGAAAAGAGGAGAACAATTCACTGCATCCCCGTCCTACCAGCTCGCCAGCGTTCCCAGACTTTGTCCTTCTGCTGGTGCCATGGTGTCCCGTACCAGTACTCTGGCAGCACTGGAGACCTTCGGCACACCTTTGATCAGCTAGTCGGGGAAAAGCCCGTCACCTCATTTCTTCTTCCCGAGTTTGAACTGGCCATTTGTAGGGATGACCCTTTCCATGCCTCCTGCCTACCTCTGGGGTTTGAAACCCTTCGAGTGGCGTGAGGTCCTCTGGAGCCATGGCGTGCTGGGAGCGTTCGGAGCGAGGGCTGAGTCCGGCTGCTGCCGGCAGCGCTCGACGTGGGCAGGATCTCGAGGGCAACGCGCTCCTGGTGCCGACCGCAGCCGAGGACGAGCTTCTGGTGGGGCAGTGCTACCCCAGTGCTGTCTGCAGTGTGTGCAGACATCTCCTGTGGATGCAGCTCGGAGACAAGGATTAAGATGCCTATGCACAGAGTAGTTGGAAGTCACACAGATTTACTCTTCCCTACAAAATGTATTTTCCCTTCAGAAAGGCACTTTGTGTGAGCGTAACAGTCTTAGCTCTTCTTCTTTTTCTCTTCCAGAGTAAGGAGATTGGCTTACAGATGCATGAAGAACTCCTGAAAGTCACCAATGAGCTTTACACGGTGAGTAATGAGCTGGTCCTACCCGTGCCTAGCCTGTGCAGCAAGGGGAACGCAGGCAGCGTCGTTTGTTAGAACAAAATGTCTATTCCGTGTTTCAGTGACTTGAGGAGGCTTGCTGTCCCTCCTGCCATCCTGCGGTACAGCCCGTTCGTTCCTCTTGCATTTGTTAGAAACGTTTTGCTCTTCGCTGGTTTTGATGGCAGCGGAGGAGGATTTCCCAGCGGTCGTACCATGAAGGGTTTCTGCAGCCGCATCAGGCAGCGGATCATGCCACATAACTGTTTCACTTAAGCGTAAATGGAGATGTTTTGGGCATGATTGGGTGTGATCCCTGGTGTCTGTAATGCTCTCACCTGCCGGGCCTTCTACACCGTGTTGCCTTTAGGCCCATTTCAGTTTCCGCTCGGTTGGTGATTTCTACCAGGCGCTAATGGCTCAGAAGTCGTGCTCTGAGTTGGCAGTGCTAATTTGTGGCTGAAACCTGACCTGCCCATGTGAGTCTGGTGGCCTGTGGATGATGGCCGAACATGACCTTCTGCTGGGGAATGCATAAAAGTTTTAGCTCTTGTGTGCTCAGCTTCATCTTCTGCTCCAAGGAGCACTTTGGTTGTGGAGCTGTTTCTGTGCCTCCAGGTGAAATTGTATGCTGTTACTCGGGACATTGCTCTTCAAGCAGGTTTTCATAGTAGGGCAGTAAAAGTCTTTGTGTTGCTTCTGTCTCTTGCCCTGTAGCAACTGTTTGGGTTTTTATTTTATTTTATTTGTGGTTTAGGATCAACAAAGCAGTGTAAAGTCTGTCTTGTGTTGGAAAAGTGAGACAATATATTTCCTTTCTTTGGTTGTATCTCTTACTGGTACATAAATAACACTGCAGTAGGTTTATTCCGAAACAATCATATTATTCCATCTCTTTGAAAAAATAGACCTAAACAGCAGAGCACGAATGATATTGTTTGAAATTTTGCCATAAATCTTCTCTTAACAGGTTTGTTTCTGCATTGTTCTTTGAAGGATTCAGTTTTTGCGAGACCTGCAGTGTGGGCGGACAGCCAGGTTGGATTAAAAATAAAAAGCCTGTGTGAGATTTGGGAGTGCGTTGTTGATGGCTGAATGTCGCAAGCTGTGTTAGTGGTGGTGACTAATTAAGATTAATTACAACAGCAGCATGACAGATGCAAAACAAGGAGAGACTAACAAGGGCTGGGCCGAGCTTAATACCTGTGGACCAGCGTACTCGGAACGCAAACATGGAACAGGAGCGTCACCTGAGGGACGTGGTTAGGTCAGTTTGAGGATCAGAAGTGTGCTGGGGTCTGAAGCGCGTGCAGTTGGCCGGGGAAGAGCATAGAGAGTAATTTTGCTCCCGCTGAGTCTGTGGCAAAACTTGTCTTCACTGGAGCTGAGATTTTCCTCCATTCACTGCTTTGCTCCCACATGCTGAGCAGAATGTGTTTGAATGGTGAAACAGACTGGAACGGCTGGAAGAGCTTTGTGTTTTCTTTGAACTGACCTTGCTGCTAAGATAACAAGTCGACTGTGTCATCTGGCTGGGAAGGAGCAGGGAAGAGACATGCTTATTTAAGAAATGATGATGAAACATGAAGAAAAAGCAGGCCCTGTTGGGCAAACAAGATGAACTTAAATCTGTTCAGTGCAAACCAGCTCCCCTCCAGTCAGTAGTTTTCTGTCCTTGAGACATCAGGTAAAACAGGCTTAATTGCATACTTGGCTTGCAGGTTGATCGCGTGTGCTGGTGGTATTTTGGGACACCTTCAGGACTCGCCTGGAGTTCGCGTGCTCATTGCAACATGTGGGGCACCCAAAAGCACCACGTTCGGTAACTGTGGCTGCTGACAAAACCAGATACAGAATAAGGACCCCTGGCTCAAAGGACACCGAGCTGCTTGTTGTAAAATGTCATTTGTCTGCTGTCAGCGCAAGGAAGTCATTTATCTTGCCTGTGGCCAAGCCTTGTATCCATCTGTGCCCTGGCTAGGCTGCTTTTTAAGCCTTTCAGAGGGGAATTCTATGCACTGTGTGGAAACTATATAATTTTTTACAGGCTTCTCAGGCATTCACTGTCTCAAACTTAAGCCAAAATAACTACGTTGATTTTAGTTCAGCCTTGTTGCTGTTCTGATGCAAGTCACCCTGTGGACTTTCTCTCTGGAAAGAACTAAACCCAAACCCCATGCTGATCTTAATTAAAATGGAAGTAGATGACTTCCATTCTGAAGTAGGAACTGCTTGTGAACAGTTTTGCACAGAAATAATTTAGCTGTGAATTAAAGCCAGCTTCGTTTTTTTTTGATTCCTGGTTGCAGACTCTGGCAGACAGATATCAAGTGGACTCTGTAAAGGTTGGAGGTTCTTTATTCTGCTGCTCACAGGTCTCTTTCTGTATGGTATACATTCCTACCTGAAGAGGTCTGGCCAAAATATTAGGGCGAGAGAAACAGTAGCCCCAGAGCACTGTTCCGGTAGTGTTTTCTGTAAGCTCTGGCCATGACGTATGATTTGGCATATGGCACCGACAGTGGGCTATTTGACGTATGGGCTTTGTCTGCCATAATGCCGGGACATGGCCATAGCTGAAGGCAGCGCGCTGAAGTCCGTAGAAGTGCTGTGATGTGACCTGGTGCAGTTCTTTGTCACAAGGTACTATGGAAGAGGATTAGTAACTGTGAAACGAATTGTATTAATTAGAATAATTTTTACAGATACATTACCCAGGTTAAAAATAATAGTGATAGTCGTCATTCCCTGTGTAGCAGGACACGAATTGGCTGGAGGAAATTCCTCCTTTCCATCGGGAGTGCTGTGATGGGGGAGGTCATACATACCTCCAGGTGTTTTCTGCGAGAGCCATGCTGTAGACATCATTGACCGTATCGCACGGTAGAAACGCGCTGATACATTGCTCTGTATCATGCCGTAGAAATGCTCTGGAAAGAGCATGTTTGCTTTCATGCTTTCTTAAAAGACCAGGGAGATGGAGGTCAGCATCCCTCGGCCTGACGGATTTGTCCCTTTCTTACACCTTATGCTAGGAGTGTCCCTTAGGTTGTGCCATCGGCTCCGTCCAGAGAGGAGGGGGCTGGAGTCTTTGGCAGGCTTTCACCTGTGGCTGTGCTCATCTCTGCTTCACCCTGTGCGCTGGGCTTCTGGCTTGGTCTCCTCGACTTCAGGAGTGCCTAAGCCTGTGCTTAACACGGGTTCCCTGGTTTCTGATCCGTCTCTTCTGCTGGGTCAGCACCTTAATGATGAGCTGTGTAGAAATATGAAGCACTTCTAGCTGAAGATAGCAAACAGTGCCATTTATGGCTGGTATTTTGGCAATGGCCTTTATTCAGAACATGTTATTAATATTGGAAAACACAACTTGTGTTGTTAAATAACTAATGAACATTGGAATGTATTTATCTCCCTCCACTGCAGCTAATTAACTGATTCGCAGAAAAGATCCCAGGGACGCAGCTGTGCTGGTTCTTCTTTATAACACAATAGTGTAAGACGGGGACAGTGCGACTCGACTGCAAGTGCCGAGAAGGCACAAGGGAATTGCGGATCAAAGGGCTGATTGCTGCAGTGCAGGTAGTCCCCATTCAAAATTAAGGCATATCTTAAACCAAACAGAAATAGCCCTGAATTTCCAAGCGCAAGCTGTGCAGCATGGCAGCTGATGAGGAACACAGTCGGCATAGTGAGCTGTTTAAGGCGTCTGTTTTGGCAACGTGGATGCTGAAGTCTGGGGAAAATATTTTAACATGATCACGTTAGGTCCTTTGCACTTTGTTAAAGAGACTTCCAGAGGAGTGTTGAACCTGGTTCCCGTGTTACCTTTTCATGTTCAGGCAGGGATAAACTACGGAGGAGGAAAAGGGGCCTTCGTTAGAGAAAGTTCCTCTGATCATTAGCAAATAAGTCAGTAAAAGCCTGTGCAAAGGTAGCGGGCCGCAGCGGGGCTTGGACCCCCCTTGCGATGCTCCGCGCAGTGGAGTCCTGCCCGGCGTGCCGGCTGCCAGCGTTCCCCTTGCAGCCGCGGGAGCCGCTGGAGTCGGTGGGCTACAGCAGCATGTCCCCAGGCCTGTGGCAGAGCCTCTGAACTGTGCTGAGGTTTTTCTGGTGAGGTAACCTTCTCACAACCTTTAGATTTCACAACAGTCATGCAATATGGACCGCTGTTTAATTGCTGGGCTTTTCTGTTGCATTGCGGTAGGGCCTCTCTGGGTGCTGGGGAAACCTCTCTTGTTACCGCCTGGCTGTGCTGAAGCGCAGGACTTTTCTGTTTTCACTTTCCTCTGAGTTTTTCACAAAAAGATGAAGACTGTGGAGGTGAGGAGGGCTCAGCGAGCCCTCTAGTCTTTCTCCTCAGGAAAAACCCAGCAATTGTAAGTTTTGTGTGTGTCCTGTGACGTTCACTGCAGAAACTGCAGTTTGAAATCGGTGGTTCACATCTGTGTTAGAATTTGCAGGATTTTGAAATAAAGCAGTTCGGAAACAAGACAGGAGCCTTTGCCTACTATTCCTTGCAGTTGCCTAAAGTTGTAACTCCCAGTGATGGCACATTTGTGCAGGCTTCAATGCGGCATTTGGAGCTCGTTTGCAGCTGACGTTTGTGCTTGGCAAGAGGAGAGATCATATGTTTCAGCCTAACCTTGTCCAAGTTAAACACTCCTGGTTCCTGCTGACAACCGCAGTTGAGGAAAACTGTATTTTCTTCATTAAGGCTTGGGCAAAGTTACTTTGCTTTTGTGGGTCCTTTTCAACCTGTGGGCCTCGAGGCTAGCCTGTCCCAGTGCCGGCGCCGGTGGTGGCACTTTGTGTGAGGCCGATCTTCAGCAAGAAGTCAGGCATCTCGAGCCATGTCAAGGCAATGTGAAATAAAACATCCAGATCCTGAAGGGAGATGATAAAAGGGGACAACGTGACTGAAGACATAAAGAGAGAAGAGCAGATGTGTTCCTCTTGCCAGCTCCACTAAAATGATCGCCGTGTGCCCTTTGTATCTGAAAGGAAAGGCTGGGGTGGAAGATTTTCCTGCAGGAGCTTTCCTGGCAGTAGGTCAGCGTCGTCTGTCGGAGTCGCTGATGGCGATCTTGACTTTAAAGGACATGGTGTTGCTGAAGTCCACCTGGGCACTGACTGTGCTTACTGGCAGCAGCAAGAGGAGATTTGAGTAGCGATAGGAGACAGACTCCATTTCTGCTTGGAAATTGCAGCTCCTCCACCTTCAAGATGGGATCTACTGTCAGGATGGTAGAGCAGGGCTCATGTTGATGGGTTGGCATAGCAAGTTCAAGTGTAGCAACAGAGGTGTTGGGTCAAAAGTGACTTCAGGTTGACTTTGTCCTCCTCACAGTCTCTTTGTCACGGAGACCCTTATCCCAGCTGCAAAGCACTAGAGGTTATTTCTCATTTCCCGGTAGGAAGATACACGGTGCTCTTTGAACGCAGGTGTGTGCTGGGGGCACATCTCAGCCTGTCCCTGCAGTGGGGACCGAGCAGGGACAATGGTTCTTACACCGGCTCTGTGCCATCTCAAAAGTAGGGCTAATGATGGGCTTCATTTTGGGGGCTTTTCCTTCCCACCTCATTGTTCCTTAATGCCATAGTGTCTTCAAACAGCCCTGGCACAGCTGAGACTGCTCCACGCTGCCCACGGCTGTCGTCATCTCATGCACTGATGCTTCGTGGGGCTGTGGGGCAGGTGACTCTCAAACCTGTGTTTCCTCAGGTGATGAAGACCTACCACATGTACCATGCGGAAAGCATCAGCGCCGAGAGCAAGCTGAAGGAGGCGGAGAAGCAGGAGGAAAAGCAGTTCAACAAGTCAGGGGACATCAGCGTGAACCTGCTGCGGCATGAGGACAGGCCTCAGCGGCGGAGCTCCGTCAAGAAGATTGAGAAGATGAAGGAGAAGGTGGGTGAGGGGGAAGGGCGGGGGGGGGGTTTGGCTCCAGCCCTGTCCGTTCCTGTGCAGCCATTCCTGTATCCCTGGGAAGGGGTTAGGGAGGGTGCGGACTCTGTGTCTCTGTGTGTGTTGCTGAAGGGCACTCCGGGGAGGCCATAATGAGTCTCTTCACTGCTTCCTGGCTGTGGAGAAGTGCCAAAACCAGCCACTAGCAAGGATTTGACCCAACGTCAGGCTGGCACTGCTCAGCAAGGAACGGGAACAGGCGACGTCGGGCCCTTGGAGGGGGCGGTGGACCCGCACGGGAGCCACATGGCCACCCGTGACATCTGCCAGGCTGGCTCTCTGGAGCGAGGGCTGGGAAGGGTTGGCCGGAGGGGCCTCGGAGGCCGACGAAAGCACGCGGCAGAGACGGTGCTCGGACGCCAGCTGCTCGGGCTGGGGCCCGTGGGTCTCGCCGGGGGCTTGTCCGTGCTCCAGCCGGGACCTGAGAGGCTGCGGGGAATGCCGGGAGGGCAGCGCGCCGGTGTGTCTGGCTTGGCACCGCGACGCTTTCTGATCCAGACGTGGGACCCTGCTGGGGGGGGGCTGTGGTTTGGTCACGACTTATTTTTAAAAATAAAGTGCTTTTAACAATGAACAATAGTTGTCCCAGGGTTCCTTCAGTCAGAGACTCGTGGCAGGCAAAGAAAGGGCTGGATATATAAAATAACAGTGTTTCTTCCTCTGCAGACTGTCTGGGAGTTAAAATGCAGCATTTAGTTGGCTTTGCTAGTCAAAACACTTAACTCCATTCCGGCTTCAGCAAATCCCCCCAGATCTCAGGATCTCCAAAACTTTTTCTGTTAATGTTGGAGAAAAAGCAATAGCTTCCCCAGCTGGGATGCGTTTGCTTGCATGGTGTCCCCGGCGCGGGGACATTGTCTAGCAGTGTGCTGCTTTGAAGGGTTAATCTTTTGTGCTAAACCTTTAGACTAGTGATCTGCCTGAGCAAATGCCCCAGATCTGAGCACATCTGCTTTCCTACAGAGTTTTGAATTCTGGGTCCTGTTCTAAATTTTGTAGCTTGGGCCTCTGGGCCAGATTCCGCTTTGATACAGCTGCATAAATCTGGAGCAAGTCCAAATGTATGTCAGTGTTTCTGGGAGGAAAATTTGGCCCTCTAATTTTGATTGGTGCCAAAACCTCCACGAATGCACAGATAAAAGAAGAGCAGCTGTGCTGGGGATGCACTGGGTACATCTGAGCAGAATGCGCTCATTGTGCATTGGCTGATGGTATGAGGGATGTTCAGATGTGATCTCCTCCATCCTGGCAAGGGTGCCTGTTTTCATACCCGATACCAAGTTTTATTAATTAACATGTCACACCCAGGCTGCAGGGTGCTGTGGGGCCCTGCAGCAAGAGAAGCTGTGAAAGTAGCATCCTATTTGTGCTCTGACACTCCATTCTGCTTTTTCAGAGACAAGCCAAATATTCTGAAAACAAGCTGAAGTGTACTAAAGCCAGGAACGACTACCTGCTGAACCTGGCAGCCACCAACGCAGCTGTCAGTAAATACTACATCCACGACGTCTCTGACCTCATTGATGTAAGTGCTTCCTCCCACTGTGTGCATCCTGCCCGTTTTCTACTGATAAGCACACAGCTAAATCTTAAGCGTGGTTTGGTCCTTAAATGCACTCTCATGTGGTTATAATAAAGGGGTATTTGTTGGGGCTTTAAAATATGCTATCTGGGGCCTAAAAATGTGCTGTGAATTTTGCATATTTTTTTTTATCTCCCTGTGGTTTCACAGGTACAGCTGCACACACGCGTTTAACTTTCTCGCCAGTTGATGTAGGCGTATATGAGCAGAGCTAGGGCTGCCATTATACAGGAGTTGCAGAATCATGGAATGGTTTGAGTTGGAAGGGACCTTTAAAGATGATCTAGTCCAACCCCTCTACCCTGGGCAGGGACACCGTCCACTGGACCAGGTTGCTCAAAGCCCCATCCAGCCTGGCCTTGGACACTGCCAGGGATGGGGCATCCACAGCCTCTCTGGGCAATGCTCAAGAGTCACTCTCCTCTGAACTTTATGGTGGCCACATGATCACACAACAAAGTAGTTGATTCCTATTTATGCTACATATAAACTTCTTTCGTCGCTGTCTGGAAGAAAAGATGGAGTTTTTAATTTTAACTGCAAGGTATGAACCAGCCTGAACCAAACACCTTCCTGAGCACCTAAGCAAGGGAGTCTGGATTGAACTGCATGGTTCAGGCATGTCTAATACACAGTTACAAACTAGAAACTGCTTGGATGTTTTCTGCACCTTTCATGCTGTATCACAAACATGCTAAGGTCTGGTTGTCGGCGTGTGTTGGCTCTGCCTTCAGAACTGCGCAGATGTGATTTCCTCCACGTTAAAGCGGCAGTTTCATCTGCTGTGGCTCCCACACAGCAGGATGTCCTGCTGCTGGAGTTTCTCAAAGTCCAGAGCCTTTGGAGGAGAATTTGCCTTGCGGCAAGCCAGGCGAGGCTGAGACTTCCTCCTGGCCCATCCGTTCGTCTGCGTTTGAAACAGATAAACTCTTAGGAAGATCAGATACATCCTTGGTGTTGCTGAAACAGAAGGGTTTTTTCTTTCTACTGTGTGCATCTGCAGTTTCTATCAGTACGAGCAGGCACTTGGCTCTCCTTAACCTCGGTGGCAGTTAAGCACATGTGCTTTCCTCACTGGGGGAGGCACTTGTGGAGTTGTATCCGAAGTGCTCCTTGCATGAAATAGCCTCAGGGCAGGAACTGCTGGAAGCAGGTTTCCTAGTAGTGGTAGGAACTGAACAGGTGTGTATCAGCAACTCCTACTAACTGCTTTTAAATTACTTGAGAGAAGGGATTTCCATTTCTTCCTTTAATAAGCATCTTCATAGTGGTGTGGACTGCATGATGCAGAGTTTCTTCCTGCTAGAGTTGCTTCAGTGAGCACATAAATAACTGATCGATAAACACCGAGTTAGTCTTCTGGCTTCATCATTACCTAAATGCATAATTTTAAAACGTGCTGGAGTGTTTATCACCTTTTACTAACCCACTAACATATATTTATTCTTCTAAGCACTAATTAAAGTGTCTGTTGCAAACCCCCTGATGATTTCAAGATTTTGAGATATGATAAAATATTCTTAGCGTGTCGCTTTTGTTCTTTTCATTATTTAAGATGTATTTAGCCAGATTAAAAAACTAATAACTTGATCGTGGAGACATTTGAATGGCAAGGTATGTTAACACCTTGATTTATACGTGGAGTTTCTGCTTTTGTTGTGTATGTTCTCTCTGTCTCTCTCTCAGCAAGAATGACTTATTTTCATAGAGTTTTGAGGACTTTGATTTCCTGGAGAGTTGCCAAGTTCCATTTTAGTTCTGGCTATTTATATTATTCCTCCCAACTTTATTTCCGTGCTGACACTTCCACTGGAGTCAGCAGATGGCTTTTCTTCCGCACTCCAGGAATCCCTTCAGGGGACTTTAACTAAAGCATCTTCAACTCTGTGCAGCTAAATTCCCCTAATTATATAATCTCTTCACCGAAGAAAACAAAATACTGGATGTGTGAGCTGCACTTGGGTGTCCTAATTTTAAATCCCTAAAGGAAGAGCAGTTTATTTGAACAGACTTTTGTACAAATTCGATGTATTTTGCAAGAGCATAGCAAGAAGGGCTTCAGCATGCTCCAGAAGAAGGGGATCCCGTTCACTGTATCCCACTAGGACTGAAAGCGGTTGAAGGAAAAGACAGCCATCGGAGCCAGCAGCCTTAGGCTTTCTGTAGGTGTGTAATCCACGTAAAGGAAAATTAAGAAAACGGATATTTTTAGATGTAGCTTTAAAATTAGCGTTTTAATCTTAGTACGTTTAACAACGGTAAGATGACAGTGCCTTTCGCTCTCAGGAACAACAGTGCTGTTTGCAAACACCAGGTCTGCACCATGGGAGGACGTGGGTCCCCCGCCCCTCGGCACAGCCCTGTCGTTCCATGGGATGCAGCAGAGGGGCTCTGAGCAGAGAAGGTGAATTTTGCCTTTGTTCAAGAGCCAGCGAGCCCTTGGCTGCAGCAGCGGGAGCAGAGCCGGGCGATGCGGGGCCCTGGGCGTCTCTGCGGGGGGAGCTGTGTCCGACAGAAGGAGCGGGTCTGCAGGAAGACAGTGAGTGCCGAGGGGCTTCGTGGTGGGAACAGAGTTTTGGTTTTGCTCAAAACCTGGCTGGACGTGCTGTAATAGAATCCTAGCAGTGTCCGTGTATTGCAGTTATGCAAATTCTCCCGGCTCCTCCAAGCTGCGTCACCAAGGGGGGTGATTAACAATATACTGGGCTGTCTTTCTGGGACATAGGAGGGGTGATGGGGGGGTCCCGCACACCCTTCATATCAAGCACAAATTGCCATGTGCAGTTTTTTGATTTGCACGCAAATCTGAACCGTCAGGACGCCGGAGCAGCTAATTTAGCAGCATTTCCCCCAAATCCCAGATGGCTCAGTGTCATCTATTAGGCACAGCCTTGACATTTCTGGTGCCCTCAGGATCACCACAGAGTAGTGACTTTTATAACAAAGCCGTTCTGCTAATCTCCTGTTCTGGCCAGAAAGAGGGTCCCAGCTGCTCTGGGAGAGAGCGGAGAGTCCTCCCAGGGCTGTGGTTTTAATGAGAAATGTAAAACTCGATCAAAGGAGCTGTGAAGTGGCACAGAGCCCATCTATCCCTCCCTCTGTCTCCAGTGGCCTTTTTGTTTTGTCCTTTAGAAAGGAGGGGAATAATACAGAGACAGATCAAATTAGACTTGGACTTAAAGTACACCGTTGTGCCTCTTCCCTCAAAAGAGGCATGTGTTTGTATTAAAACGCCTGGGTTCATCTCTCATTTCTGTCATTAACTACGTGACCAAGTTAATCTCTTTGGCCACGTATGTGAAGTGGAGATAAAGCCGTTTATCCATCCCTCTGGAGTTCTGTGCAAAATGGCTCGAAAATATTTTGAAGTGGTCACACGACAGATACTACTAGATTTAGCAGAGTGAAATGTAATGGTCGGTGTTAGTACGTACTGATCCACCAAAACTCGTTCAGCCTCCTGTAAATCCTTTTGAAACAGCAGCTTGCTTCTCTATGGGTTGGCGCGTTTGCCGTATCTGAAATAAACAAGCAAGTAAAGGAGGGGAATTCTGAGGAATTTAATGTTACACATTACTGCCAAATTGTTTGGTCCCTAGAAAACTTAGCTGATGACATTGTCATTTTTCACATGGTCAGTTGATGCTTAGTCAAGTTGGGAAACAGAAACAGCAGTCAAAATTGTTATGCCAGAAAGCTTCAGTTGGCTTTACATAGCTCGCAGTAAAGCTCTAGGTTTTGCAGCAATGTCAAGAGAGGAGAAGTCAGAAAATATAATCTATGTAGAAATGCATAATATATCATGAAAGAAAGAGTAAAGAAAACAGGAGGAAAAAAAGGCAACAGAGCAGATAAAGGAGAACTGTTTGTTTCCAGCTAGCGCTGGGTACTGTGGAGGACTAGGAGTCAGGCTGCTGTTATCTGGTAAGTAAAGCGATTGATGGCAGACTAGCTGGGATGCTCAGGTTTTACTCCAGGATTTGTCACTTGCTTGGGTGAGGCGCGTGGTCCCACACCGTGCCAACAGCCTCGGCCGTGGGACTGGCTGAGCTGGGCTGTTGGACACCGTGGCTGTATTTCGTGTGCAGGGTTCAGCCTCCTGAATGCGAGGGAGACTGAAAGGTGCTGAAGCCACACACCACTTTATTAGGATCTATTTTTAGGCATCTCCTGCAGCTCATGTCGTCGTCGTTTCCATCAGTGGCTAATTGCCTGGGCACGTCTGTGCCTGCCGAGCCAGCGCCGGCTGCAGCTTGGCTTTGTGCAGCGCTTTCCCTCTGTGACTGCGCGGAGACGTGGCCCTGGCCTGAGTAGCTCTGCCTGACGCCACTGGCTTTAATGAAGAGATACCGATTTATGCAAGCAGAGGGTCCCTTTTGGGCGTTTGCTCTGTTGTTTGAAACAATTTTTCTAGCACAAAGAGCCTTTCAGTTCCACAAAGGCACAGAGGTTCCTCCCACGCTGTCCTTTGAGCGGGCTTTCTGCCATATAGCAGGCTCCTGCCAGCCCTAAGAGCCAGGTATGTTTTCTCATGGGAACGCCATGCAAAGCGTTGCCGTCACCGCACCATCATGCGGAGCAGCATCTGTAACGCAAAACTCCTGCTCTCCCAGGGAGGAGTGCCTGTACAGCAGCCTACCACGCTGTGCGTCTGCAGCTGGGAGATCTGGCTTCAGGGTATTTCAAATAAAGTCAACAGTGCAGCAATAAAAAGAATAAACAGCTTCCATCAGGAGGAATTAGGCTGTCTCAGGAGGCTCAGTGCTCTTTACTGCACGGCTGCTGTGTCCCTGTTACCTGGTTTCCTGCAGAGGCAGCCGTCTGGGAATGCCACCGGCAGCCTGCGGCACCCAAGCCGGTCAGCATTCCCTGCTGCCGGGGCGGGAGCTCTGGGAAATAGAAAATACATGTTTTTAGGAGGTGCTGTCACTCACTTTGCAGACAGGTGTGAGATGGGGAGCTAGAGGTGTCGCGCAGCTACCTGAGCGCAAGTGCTTTGCGGTGGGAGGCTGCCGTGGATGCCGGTGACCGTCCGTGGCGTCTAGTGGCACTCCCGTAGATGTGCAGGGGACGCAGGGCTGGCTGGGGTGCCCGAGCTCCCGAGGTGTCCTGAGTCGGTGAAGAACAAAATCTTGCCGAGTTAACCCTCGAGCTTTGACGGTGAGTGCAACAAAACATGCCGGAGCTTGCAGAGAGCCCCGGGCAGTAGCCCTGGTGTGTGAATTGCCTGGGCACAGCAGAGGCTGTCGGTGGAAATGGGTGATAAAACAAGGAACGTCCATATGCCGTTAAACGCTTCATGCATTTTAAGAGAATAAATGGGGAAAAAAGGTTTGGGTTTGTATGATCTTTATCAACACAGGGCTTCTGTAGGTGAAGAGAGGAGGGGAAAGAGGTGCATTTGCTTGGTTTTCTTTCAGAAATTTGACATCATTTTTTCATATACCAGTACTCTGGTGTGTATTACTCTTAGATTACTCTTCTTCTATATGCAGGTTATTAATAATAGCTACCTGTTTGTAAACAGGAACCATAAATTATCATACTCTAATGATTAAGCTGTTCTTAGAGTACTATATTAAACTGAAAGAATCCAACCAATGCACATTTCTTAAATTTTGCCAGTCATGGCTTTGATAATATGGCAAAACTACATTTTTTGCCAACATTTGCACGTAGTAAAGAATTTATTCCTCACGTGGATACCACAGACATTGGAATTGGCTTGCTGAATTAATTAAGCATGTGCTGATTGCTTTATGATTTAGAAGTGTCATGCAGCCTGTAGATTTTACTGCCTTGAAAGACTATGATTAGTCTTTGTCTGATGGACCTTGTTAGCTTGGTATGAAAAAGCAACAGTACTTTCCTTTAGGGAAAAGAGTTTCTTCTCGATGCTGTGGGCTGCTTTTCCCAGTAGCTTGATAGAATAGCCTCAAGGTCTTCATGTCCTTTAAAAGATTAACTCACCAATGCATTCATCTTAAAAATGAAACAAAGCCAAAGCATCACCACCACTCCCCAAACAAACAACCAAAACCCCATGCCCCCCAAAACCCAAACCACCAAACAACCAAAAAATCCATTAAAAAGCCCTAGGAGAATACACAAGAGGCACATGCTATAGAAAGACTAAGGAGCAAAATAAAACCTAGGTTAAAAATCCTCCAGAGAGAAACCTCCTCCGGGGACCATAGAGTTAATTAACTATAGCTGATTTTGAAAAGGACTGCGTAATATTTGGCTCTGTAATACTTATAGTTAAGGAGCCTTTGATTAGAAATAATCAAATCTCATGCTTCAGGGCGTGAGTTGATTACTGCAAGGGTCAGGGAGGATCCTGTCCTTCCCCTGCCATATCCACACATCTTTCCCTGTTTGGCTAAAAATAAATCAGTTGTTCAGGAGTTTTTATGTCTCAGTTGCTGCCTCAGGCAAAACCCTGAACTTGATGGACCAAGACTGTTCCTCTGGAAGAGATTTATGGTAACTGTTGAGCACTGCAAGCCAGCCCATGGGGTGCATGGGGGACCCTTCGCTCGGCTCAGGAAACACTTGAAAAACATGGACTTCTCAGTGGGTGTCGGAGAGAGCCGGCCTGGTAGCGTGCATCGCATCCACCTGGTGTTACGGCACGGCTTCCCAGTGCCTGGCCTCAGACCACAAAAACCCCATCGTCCGCCGTTTAACGTCTGTTACAACAACAGGCACGGCTTTGCTGTGAGTCAGAAATACGGGAGCTGATGGAAGGATCCAGGGTGGTTTGGTGCGGCGGTGCCAGGCGTGCGGCGGCACCCGCGTCCCGTCCAGCCATTCCCGCAGTGCCGGTGTCTGGAGTGGGAGCTGCGGCCGAGCCCCCCCTCAGCCTTGTGGGTGTCTCCGGCGGGGGGGGGGGATGCCGGTGTTGGCATTTTGTGGGCAGGGAAGGATTTTGCCGAGCGGTGCTGGGCTGCAGGGGACCTGTGTCCTGGCTGGTTTCAGGCTCCCTCTGCACCCTCTTCGTTCGGGAGAGGAGCTGGTTTGGATACACCTCAAATTGCTAAAGCTTAAAAGACGGGGTCAGTCTGGGGGATTTTGCGTTCGTATTTAGAGTAGAGCACTTTCTCGGGCTGTGCCCACTTGCTGAAAAGTTCAGTGACCCTCACCCCCCCCGGCGCGATGTGGTCAGTGTCTCGTCGCTGCACCCCCTCGTCTCAGCACTGCTGCGCACCTCGGCATCCCCGAAAGCTGCGTCCTGCCCAGCATCAAAGCTGCTGGGGAATATGAAGAGTAATATTCATCAAAGGGAGGCAGCCCTAGCATTTATTTGCGTCTTCCCGTCTTTTCTGAGCAATTGTTTGTGGCTGCTGATGCGTCTCAGCCTTTTCTGCCTTCTGGTGTGGTTTAATTTCCTTGGCTGCCTGGATCCGTCTTACAGCGTGCAGAGCCCCTTTGTTGTGGTGGAATGTTGCTTTTTTACAAGTTTTTATCATACCTTGGCTGCAATACCTTTTGTAACAGGGTTTGTTTCAACGCTGTTTTGCTATTGGGGAAGTGCAGTGAACGCAGGCTGCAAAGGTGTGACCGTTTTGTTTTCTGCATATTTAATACTTAGCAAATAAATGTTCTCCATAAAAACAAATGAGAACAGAAGCAGCTTGTATTCTCTTTGAACATTCCTGCTAAGATCTGAAGATACTTCCAGGTATGAGTTAGGCTCTCACATAGTACCCAGCATTGTTACGGCCAAGCGCAAACATTATCCTGGTAAAAAATTATTTCACACTTTGTGACAGACACATCAAATATCTTTTAACTATTTAACCAGTGAAGAAATGAGACAGACGCATCAGTAGTTTGGAAAGCATTTCATTCTCTCTGGAGCCCAGTACTGTTGCAGCCTCGGCTACGTGAAAACCCTCAGCGTTTCTGCAGAGCTTTGTCATTCATATTGCACCCCATCGGGCTCCTCCGGACCCGCCAGTTGCCGTCCTCGCTGCTGTCACCCCTCTTGTGAAGACGGTGTCGAACTTGTGGGTCTTGGAGCAGCTGGCACGGTGCATCGGGAGAACTGCTGTCAGCCTGCCCCGACACGCAGGGAGGGTGAGTGGAGCAGCAGGGCTGTGCCGGGACGCCTGCCCGTCATTCCGTGGGGACGCCTGCCCGTCATTCCGTGGGGACGCCTGCCCATTCCATGGGGACGCCTGCCCGTCCCGCAGGGACAGGACAGCTCTCTGCTGCCGCTGAGGATCCAGCTGCAGGTCACCGCTGGAACGCGCAGTGGTTTGGGCTCCCGTACTTTCCACCCGCTGGATGTTGTTTTGTTCTTAAGATGTTGCTCGTTTTCCTGTGCTGGCGCAGTTTGGTGCCTCGGTTGTGATCAGTGGCACAGCTTGCTTACTGCCCCGTTGGTTTAGACCGTCCCAGGCCTGATTTTCAGAAGGGATCGCCCTCGGCACGGCAGCGCGACCAGGTCCTGGGGAAGAGCTGGCTCTCCTTTAGCTGCCTGGTTGGGGTTGCCCCAGTGAGGACGTTGAGGCGCTCGTGCAGGCTTGGCTTTTCTCCTAGCTTTGGGCGAACCTTTTAATACCTCTCTCTTTCCACTCCTGTGTCTAAAATGGGGTTACTGGCACTGGCGTTAACGGCCAGCGGTGGTCTTCTTGCAGGCCCCGGTGCAGCTCTGTGGTGGGTGGTGGGAGACACGCAGACATACTTGGCTGCATCCATGGCATTTTGGCCAAAACCAGCTTGCTTGAGCTCTGGGGTGCCAGTTTATTTCTCAAGTTGAACACTGTAATATTTCCACCCCTTGCAGGGGTGTAACCAGACTTAATGAATTAATATACAAAGAGCTTTGAGCTCTCCAGATGAAAGGCGCTGGAGAAGGGCTAAGGATTATTATTTGTGGTTCTAATTTATTTTCCATCAAAGGGATGAGAGGGGTGAGAAAATGCCATTTGTTCTGGAGCTGGGAGCAGGAGTTTGAAGTCCTTTTCTTCTTTCTTTTTCTTTTCCCCTCCCCTTTGTGTGTTTCTCTGGGAATTTTGTGGAAGTCCCTGCTCTGTCTTTTCTTCTCTGGGCACCAGTGTGTGAAGCAGCCGGCACAGTGCTAATCGCCAGAGACTTCAAGGGCTGTAGCATGTTAGGAAATGGCTTGCCCTGATTTTCAGTAGCAGCTGATTTCAGGGCATTGCAAATAACTGCTAGCTTCAGCGCGAGTTCAGCATCAAAGTAAAGGGAAAGTTTCACACGGAATTTTTTCTCAAAAGCATCTGGCAATATCCTGAGCCCCATCTCCTCAGATTCTGTGGCATTCAGCAATTTTCCTTTGTAATAGCTCAGTTCTGTATGCTTTGGGAATTCTCACCTCTTGAACAGTGACAGATACTTTCTCTTGGTATTAGTTTTTGTAGTTAAGTAGCAGTGATTTCCAAAGGGGTGGGAGAACGACAGCAAGAGGATGGGAGGGATGGGGGGGAAACATGCACAGTCCTGTTTTCAGGGCGCAGAACTGCAGTTGGCTGGTCGTGGTGGGAGAGCTGGTCCTCCTCCGGCGTCGGCGTGGGGGTCTCGGCCACAAACTCTGCCTGCGTGGCAGCCCCCTCGGCGCTGGCTGGCCAGCTGCCTGTGCCGAGCCGGGCGGGTGGTGGGGACCAGGTCCACGCTCGTGGTCTGAGCGTGGAGCTTGGCTCTTGCCACCCCCCCCCGCCCCGGGCACCGTGTACTGCTGGTCCCACGGCTGGCCCCACCGGGGCTGCCCGTCCCTGCTCGTGGGGTGCGTGGGGTGCGCCGAAACACGGCGGAGAAGAGCAGGGCAGCTGCGGTGCTGCGTCGTCTCGACTCACCGGTTTCTGTGTGCAACCCCGGAGCGGTCTTATAGGCATTCATGCTAAAATTGTCTCGTGGGAGAGACTCGCAGTGCTAGAAAGAGGTTTCGCCCCAGGTGGTGAATAGAAGTTTGTCCCGATTCCTCATTTTTTGTGCTTCTTGCTGATTCACGAAGGCAGAGCTATACCAGTCCTTAACTGCCCATGTTGTCAACTAATAAGATTAGAAGCTAAATAGAAGCAGGATAAACGGTGGGTTATGACATTCGATAGTTCCTGCAAAAATCCTCATTATTGCATGTGTAGTTTCACTTCTTTAAAAGACTGGATCATGTATCTGCAAGGGGGAATTGGCCCGTTGTGGTTTTACTGCTGCTTTTAGCACAGACTAAACCAAATACAGCTCTGCGTGTGACGTGATCTGAGCTGAGGGTTGTCTCTTCAGATCGGCAGAAATCACGAGATGACTTCTTTGGTTGGAGCTGCTTGTGGCACCAGCTGAGTTTTCCTACTTCACTTTGAGTTTATCAGTACTGATGTTCTGATGCAGAATCACTTTTTGTGCTTTTCTGCATCGGTTCAGTAATGCCTGCGGGCACTGTATTGCCGGAGAAGGTGCTTCCGAAATGGCAGCTCGTAGCAAGGAGTTCTGCTGCTGTGGAAAAGTTGGTCTCGTTTTGGGTCATCGAGATTACACTAGCAATCTTTCTATTCTTTTTTGTGCCGTGCTGGTCCTCCTAGCAGTGGGTTTGTTGGGACTACACTGGGGTTGAAGCAAGCTCACCACACGCCTGCCCATGCCATGCTGGGGTGGTTTTGGTTACAGCTCAGACAGCAAGGACTTCCTACTCATTCTTCAATCTGTGTGGCAGCAAAGTGTCTTAACATCTGTAATATAAATTGTCCTGTGGTAGTTTTCATGTAACGAGAGGAATTTGCTGACAAGGGTTAGTTTGGTGCTATGTGCCACGGGAGGTATTTCTCACCGGGTCCCTCTCTTTTTCCCACGGAGGTATCCCTATGACCTACAGCCCTCCTGTGCCTGGGTATATCTCTGCAGATCACAGTGCTTGTGTGCAGAGGTACCTGAACAGCTTCAGGCTGCGAGTGTACTGCTCCGCCGACTGCCTGTGCTGACCAGGGTGTGCCGTGCCGTGCCAGGAGACGGGAAGGAGTGTGCTGGGGACACATGGTTATGAAACTCCTTACAGAGGATAAAGCCATCATTATCTAACTTTATGACCTCTATCAGGAGCTCCAGCCCTGTCTTAGGTCCCAGAAGGAGCCCAGAAGGGCTCCTGTTGGGGACTGGGAGGAGGGTTGCTAAGAGTTGCTTTTTGCTCAGCTGTGGTGAACCGTTCATAGCAGCAAATCCCTATGCTGTTGCTATACTTAACATGCCAAACTCAATTATATTGAGAAGAGAGTTTCGAAACAGGCTTTTGACTAATGTACAGTATTTTGGCAGCAATTAGCTCCAAGTTTTATCATTTTCCCCAAGGTGAACATGAGAACGATCAGTTATGCATGGGAAGCTGCTCCATCGTGAGAGAGGAAGGCGGCTTCCTAGCAAGGGTAAAAGGGTTTGCACATGCAGCAGGACACGTTTGTCAGTGCTACCTTTCTGGAACATCTGTCTGTATTCGGTAACTGTGGGAAATGGTTTCTTTGCATAACAAGCGCTTGCAGGGCAGTTCACAAGGTGAGAGGGGAAGCGCTGGGGACAAGCAGTAGCACAGGTCCTCCAGCCACTTCTTACCCCGGGGGCCTCTGCAGGGCACAGATTTTGCCATCCGTGGGGCCCCTACGGTCACGCTGGCCCTGGGGCCGAGCAGGTAGCCAGGGAGAACCGTGCTTTTGGATGATTCTTTTTCTCTGTGTCATCTGGGAAGATCCTGTTCCCTTCCTAGTAAAATGAAAGGTATTAAACCCTGGTGCCCCGGCGGGGGTCCAGCACAGGGTCAATGTACTGTCTGCCTGTTTGTTCCCTGGTACCTCTTCTCCTTCGGTCCTCTTTCTTTCTTGCCTCTTCATGTGGTATTGCAGTATGCTGTTAAATATACCCCAGTACAACAGGGCTGATGTTTCTCTGGGACATGAAATGCTTTTTGGGGTGTTTTATATACACATAACCCTCCAGAACAAGGGTGGGAACGTTTGTGTGACCAGACCCTTCCTCGGTGTTTCTCAGTGCTGTGATCTGGGATTCCACGCCAGCCTCGCTCGGACATTCAGGACATACCTGTCTGCTGAGTACAACCTGGAAACCTCCCGCCACGAGGGCCTGGACATCATTGAGAATGCCGTGGACAACCTGGATGCACGGAGCGACAAGCACACCATCATGGACATGTGCAACCAGGTCTTCTGCCCTCCACTGAAGTTCGAGTTCCAGCCTCACATGGGGGACGAGGTAGCGTACTCACCCGTGGAGCTACAGAGTGGCTGCCTCACAGCCTGGCCTGGCCTGGCTTCCTCCTCTTCTTAACCATCACTGTTAAATTATTTCTGACTCCTTAGCCCTCTGTGCTGTCTTCACACGCTGCTGTTCATGTTTCCTTTCTTAATGAGACACTTGGCTCATTAGGGCTCCTCCTTTCAGTCTGCCTCTTGCTCCATATCTCTCCCAATTAGGAAGTCTGTGGTTCGATTCTCAGCTGAACTGCCCAACAGATTTGTAAAGTGGAGCTTTGATTTACCTGCTGTAATTGGAAGAGTTCAGAGCACAGCTTTCAAATGCCGGGTAGAAAATGCCTTGTGCTGGCCTGGGTCCAGGGCACTGCTGATTAGAAACTGGGCGACGCAGCCTCCAGGGAGGCTGCGAGGAGCTTGTGGGTGCTGGAGAGAATAGTTTAGGTATTTAAATGTGTGTGTCTGGTCAGTGCATGACCCACTGAATGCTCTCCTGTTTCTCTTCTGGCACGGCTCCTGTCTCAGGTGTGTCAGGTCAGCGCCCAGCAGCCTGTGCAGACCGAGTTGCTGATGCGGTACCACCAGCTGCAGTCGCGACTAGCCACCCTCAAGATAGAGAATGAAGAGGTAAGACATCGCTCTGGGTCTCGTGCTTGGCCGTGTAGGCAGTACTGCTGAGCTTTTTGCCTGTTGTGTAGGGGATTTTCTGGTGTGCTCAGGTGTGGGGTCCCTCCAGCAGCAGCGCTGAGAGTGCCCACTGACTGCAGCTAGCGCAGGAGCAAGCCCAGTACTTAGGAGCTGCCCGTTGGCCAGTTGTTTTGGCTCAAGATGTGTCACCTTCCCAGTCTGCTTCAAAACTATGCTGTCTTCTATTTCTGATAGGTACGAAAAACTCTGGATGCCACAATGCAGACTTTGCAGGACATGCTGACGGTGGAAGATTTTGATGTTTCAGATGCCTTCCAGCATAGTCGCTCCACTGAGTCGGTCAAATCAGCTGCATCAGAGACCTACATGAGTAAAATAAACATCGCCAAGAGGAGAGCTAACCAGCAGGAAACTGAAATGTTCTATTTTACAGTGAGTCTCATCTCATGCGATACAGGACACAAAGCATTAATTGCTGGGGCTGAGTCCCATTTATGTGCTCATTAGTGAAGAGCAAGAACCAATTCAGTCTCTTCAAGTATTTGTCTTCTGTCTGATTTGGGTTTGGAATGCATTTTTCAGTGGCAGAGCAGTGCATAGGGACTGACAATCCCTATGCCTTGTTCTCCTTTTTCAAGGAACAACTGGAGCAACCAGTTGTGACTAAAAACTTAGAGAACTCAGCAGGAGTGGCTCGGAGCAGAGCAGCAGACTCCAGCCAGCCTCGCAGTGGGTCACCATGCACTGGCTGTTCCTGGAGACCTTTACAATTTTGAACCATCAGTCCAGCCTTCCTTTTCTGGCCTCCATGGCTAAAATCTGCCCTTGGCCCGTGGATGAAATAAAGGGTCATTTGCATCTCATGCAGGGTGTTGGAGGAAGCTGCGACAGCCTGGCTTTGCAATGCCTCACTGTTGTGTGCGTGCTGGGTAGGTAGGGGCAGCTGTGCTGTGTCTCCCCTCCAGCCTTGGTCCGGTATTTCACTTCCAGGCAGGTCTAAGGTTCTCTGTTGTAGTACTTGGCATGTAAGTAATACGCCATCAGTTCAGCAGAAGTAGCCCTCGTTTAAGCACGGTTAGTAGGCTAAAGTTAGTAGCATCTTGTGATATATTACACATGCATAGAAAAGCTTCTACTTCATCTTAACAGTATTATTGTTCCAACTCAGGGGGGAAAAAATTGCAGTTTTCATTTTGAGTTGTAGCTGTTGGTTTTTTTTAAGAATTTTCTTTTTGCAAGAATTTGATCTTCCCCGTTCTCTGTCTTTCATTTTCCATCTCTGTCTCCCTCATTCCTCTTATCTGTAAAATTGCTTGCTCTTGAGTGTTACTGGGTGTCATACAGTCTTCACAACAAAATGAGAAGTTGTGCTGCACAGTTAGCATTGCCCAGTGCCTAAAGTGTCTGATGGTCCCTGTCCTGGGAAGGTCTCATGCACTGGGAGTTCTCACTCTGCATCACTTGTTTGCACAAAGGCAAAGTGCCTGTCAGTGGAGGGAAAGCCTCTTTGATTTTCCAGGCTATTCCCAGAAGCCTGACAAAAGAAAGCTTGCTTTGAACTCTTTTCTTTGGACCTCCTTGCGTTCCCAGGCAGGAGGTGCAGCACCAAGGAGACCGGGCTAATAAGATCATCAGGACTGTGGCTGGAGCAGTGAGAAGTGATTAGACTGTGCTCAGCCCTGCGGCGCGTCTGACGTCTGGTTTGTTAGAGCCTGTCAGCCTCGCCGAGCCCCCTCCGGCAGCCCCCCGGGCAAAAGCGCGCATCAATTACGGACTATTTTTGCCAAGAATCTTAACCCACCCTGTTTGTTTTATTTTTCATTCCAGAAATTTAAAGAGTATTTGAATGGCAGTAACCTTATCACGAAGCTCCAGGCTAAACACGACTTGCTGAAGCAGACTCTTGGAGAAGGTGAGTCGCGGGGTTAGGTCCAGGGAGGAACCTCCCGTCACATGAGATGATTTTAAACCAGGCGTCATCTTTCAGTCTTACCTGCTGTCTGCGTTTTCCTGAGTGACTGATGGCTTCTGTGGTTGACTGCTGCTACTAAGTTTAACCAGTGACACGCAACATCATTATTTCCTTGGAATATTATTCTTTTCCCCATCTTTCTTTGGGAGTGGACATAGAGAAATTTGTTTGAATCTTACACTGTGTGCCAAAGTGCTTTGTTACTTCTCCAGCAGCAAAGAGATTCCAACCCTCTGCCTTTTTCCTTTCTGTCCCCTTCTTCCCCTCTTACTGCAGCCCTGAACACATGAATTTTCTTGTCCTTGATGCTGTGCTTCTGTGTTACAGATGTGCCAGTAGCCTTGCTGGTTTAATAGTCTCCTTGCCCCCTGGCCGTAGGTTTTTGACTTGCTCTAAACCAGAACGGCAAAGTCATCCTTGTTCTTAAACTAACCTTTCCATAGCAGGCTTTTATTACCCCGGATAGTTTCACAAGTTTGGTTTAGAGCACATACACACAAACAGGCTTCATACAACGGAGGGGGCAGCAACTTCCAAGGGAGGCAAGAGTGAGTGGCTCCAGGTGGGATCCGCCACTGCGGGAGCAGTGATGTGCAACCATGTCTCTGGGAGAAGATTTTAGCTCTTTTAAAGGGTTTTAAAAAATTGCTTTATTTCCAGTGTAAAGATGATGGAGACGAGTTATTGTCCTGATTCACCAACAGGAGAGAATATATTTAGTTCAAAATACACAAATGGTCCATGGTACGGTTTTAACAATACAAAACTTAGACTCCTCAGAGTTAAAAAAAAATTTGAAAATAGCTCTTTGTTGGCTGTTTTGCCAAACGTATTTTCTCTGCCAAATTTATTTAGCCTTAAAATCCACCTTCCAGTTAGATCCCGTGGTATGTTCCACTCGGTGAACACTGAGCCCAGTCAAGGCACAAAATGCAAGCAGGAGGAAGGCTGCAAGGGTAGATAGATACATCGGGCCCATTAACATATTTCTTTTCCCAGGAATTTCAGTACTCTCTGTAGCTGCCTTAACCCCTTATCGCCCTGCACAGCAGGCCAGTGGCATCCCCACCGAGGCAGTCCTGTTCCGCAGCAGCGTGGCAGGGGTTGCGTGAGGCGTGGGGGGTTACAGGCAGCGCTCCCCACTGCTGCGTCCGAGTTCAGGCTTTGACATGGGCAAGGGGGATGGAGCGTGCGCTTCGCAGCAGTCGGACCCATCTGAGCTCTTCCCAGAGATCACAGAACTTCATACGGAAAAGAGCTCTGTTTATTGGGAACAGTGCTAAGACTCCTGTGGATTGGTGCAAGAAGCGATGAATCTGTTGAAGATTGGTCACCGTCCTGCTCTGTCACACAAGAGCCATACTAATGCCATACTTAAGAGCAAGACTGCAGGTCAGGCATTTTAATTCTCTAGAGTTGCGCAAAAGGAGCCATGGAAGGAAAACTTTCTGAATTTCTCCCAGGCTGAGGGACCATCCTGCTGTGTAGGCGTTCAGCAAATATTTAGCCCAGAAATGCCAAATGCTACGTTTCAGCATGAGCTGATTCTCATTAGGAAGAAAGTCTGGATTTGCAAAACAGTCGTGTGGAATTCTTTGCTTTTTCAGTGAGGAATTGGCTGCAAGCTTGCTTTCCGCAGGTGCCAAGGGAGAGCAGGAAGGAGGCATGTGCAGCCAAATGCTTCCTTTTATGTGTCTTAGAAAACGGAAGAATAAATCAGCTTTCCTGGCCTTGAGAGAAAGGCACAAACAGCATGTGAAATTAGTTTAGGTTTTTTCAGTGGATTGACAAATACTTTAAAAAATGAACAGATCTTATCAGTGGTGATATGCTGCCATTTATATGAAATCCAAGCACTAAAAATACACGAAGGGAATGAGAATATTGACAGCCAGAATAGAGTCTGCCTGATGGTGATTAGATGGGCTGTTATCTCACAGGAAAAGCCAGGGAACTGAATACTCCGCTGCATTCAGGTGCTATTAGTGGTCCTCCATGAGGCAGCTGGATAATCTCAGCAGCCTCCCCGGGGGCTTCAGCCCTTATCAGACTGCCCCTTTCCTGCTTGCGTTTGGCCAATCCCCGGCTAGTGTAAATGAGCACTTATTGCAGAGGACCTGCAGTGCATCTGGTTATTTACAAGATGGGCTTCATATTGCAAATGAACCTTTAATATCAGTGGGAATTGAAGACGCTTTCCCTCTCTTGCGGCCACGTCTTGGATTTCTAATATGTTTTTTTAGGGGGGGCGCGGGCTTCTATAGCAACCAGCTTGGCATCTCCCCAAGCTGCGGGGCCCTCGGGCGCATTCAGCTTCTTTTTGCCAGAAGCCGTTAACTCGGGGCTTACAGAACCAGAAGTGAGTGTGTGAGTGCCTGTGTGAATGTGTCTTAACAGCCGTTTGGTGGTGACTAGTGTGGAGAGATGATGGCAACTTGTGTTTCTTCTAGGTGAAAGAGCTGAATGCGGAACCACCAGGTGAGCAGTTTCTTCCACTTCATCTGCTGCTGGGAAGGGCTCGCTGTGGCAGGAGGAGGGTGGCCACGGGAAGGGTTGTTTGCTTTGCTGCTGATACAGCTCGGTGGGGTTTGGATTTAACCATCTTCCAGCTGCCCTGAGCTGGCAGGCCGGAGGGCAGGCAATCCCAGGCTCCCCACCTCGCTGCCCTGCTTCTCAGCTGCATTGCCTGAAGTGGATTAATTAGGCTGATGACAAACAGGCCCTTGTTTTTGCTGCAGTGTAGTTTCTGGCTGGCTGTCTCTGAAGAGCCTGGAAGTGCTGTGTCAGCACGGTGCAGTGCCTTGTAGCGTAGCTGAGGTTGGGTTGTGTTCAGACAGTGCAACGCAAGGGTGTCCGCCCGCTCCCCACCATCCCTGTTCATGTGAGGACTTTGATATGTCCCCGAAAGCCTCTCCCGGCTCCGGCTTCTTTGCCTGGGAGTGCAGAGCATGCCCGTATTCACAGACTTTCATCCCTCCACAGCAGGAGAATAGTGCTAGGGGTGAGTGTAACAGGGAGGAAGAAGGCTTTGATCTGTGTCCAGGCCATAAAGCATCTCCACAGAGCTCTGGTGACTTGCTATGAGCGTGCTGCTTTTCCGACAGCAAGACACGGGCCAGCAGAGCCTCCAAACATCTCCTCAGAACACGCAACCTCTCCCTGCGTTATCTTTTTACAACCCAGTTTCAGCGTTTAATAAAACCTGCAGTACCAGCAAAAAAATACCCCACAAAACCGTTCCATGTTAGAAATGCCGAAGCAGATGGCGAAGCCTGGGCTGCCTTTCCCGGCAGGAAAGAGGCTGCCTTAGCAGAGGGCAGTGGGACAGCAGGGTGCTTTGCTCTCGTGCCTTCTGGCTGGAGGGGGACTGTGCTGCTGGCGCCAGGCCGGGAGAGGCGTCAGGGCTGGGCACCCGCTGGGGCCGCAGGGCGGCGAGGTGCCGTCAGGACAAAGAGGGACCTTTCCTGCCTCACGCAGGCCAGAGAGCGAGGACTGCACGGTGTATCACCGCAGTGATGTGCTCCAAGGAGCCGCTCTCCACCCTGCTCGAGGTCCCCTTCCGATCGGCCTCCGGAGTCGCTGCCTCTCCTCGCGGGTCCCAGGAGAGCTGTCCCACAGCCCCCAGACACCCTCTGTGCCCCAGGTTTGCAAGCACGTGGCTGGCGGGGGCTACGGACGCAGCCTGGGAGGTGAGCTCCGGTCCTTCGGCTGCGTCAGGCAGGGCTGTCTGCTGAGCTGGTTGGGGAAAGCGCACCCAGACGGCGAGGTAAAATCGCAGGGAGAATTTGCTCTGGAGTTTTTGTTTGTCAGGAGTGGGCGCCCACGGGGTGATGGTGTCGCAGGCCAAAACAATCAAAGGAACGTGTAACAGCCTCCCGCATGAGGGATGATGGCACAGCTCCCTGCTGCTTCTGTTGCATTTGCTTCAGCAGTTGCTTTTATTTCACAAAGGAAAACAAACAAAGGACGATCTCCTTCTTGTGCGAGGCAGTGCAGTAAGCGTAGGCAGAACAACCTTCCCACCCGACAGAGCCGGAGGCCAGTCTGCTCCGGCCGCCTCGTGCCAGGGCATCGCCCGGGGAGAGGAGATGACACGGCAGCAAACGGCACTGGGTCTGCTGTCTGCAGCACAGGGCTGCGGTGGTCACAGGTCAGGTGGGCACTTGGATGGCCAGCAGTCATTCCCGCTCCTCAGTTACCAGCTGAAGGAGCAGTTAGAAGTTACAGGAGCGTAGGGTCAAGTTGCCTAAAGGCATCTGATTAAGGAACCAGCGGATCACAGCTGTCACCTTTGCACTGTAGCTCTGTGTAAATTGTACACGTCCATGCCACTCTGCTCTGTGAGAACTTTTGCATGAAGGCTCCTAGCACTAATTTTTGTTTGCAGTCATGATCTCTCCTCTACAGACATCAATACAGCCTGGAGGTAGAGGACAGATCAGAAATCAGTCAGAGTTTTTATGCTATTTTTCTCCCTTTTCTAGATCTAGGCACTTTGGTCTTAATGTCCTTCATTATCAGAAGAAGAAATCAAAATGCAAATAGCGTTAATGAAAGCAGCCCTCCAAAGTCCTGATCGCTGCACTAAAATAAGTCTCACGTTTCCATAGCCTCATTTCCAGAAGCAGCAGGTGTCTGTTACCCTTGCTGAAGCCGACAAGGGTCTTCAAGGTCTGTTCCCCGTGACGGATGAGGACCCTCAGTCACTAGCTGGTAGGGGCAGGGTCACACCACTTCCTAACGCGCACGCCTACCTTTTCCATTCTTACAGGGATGCTGGTGGGTTTGCTCGTGTGTGTTGCCTGGGCTCACCTTTCTGTTTGGTGGTTTGAATCTTGGCAATGCCTGCCAGAAAGATGAAAAAGACCATTCTCATCCCTATGAATGTCTCCCAAACAGAAGTTAGCGACAGTGAGGTGGAGGTGTTCCCACTTTCCTTTTCCTGGCCATCTATGAGCAGAATGAGGTCCGTTTAGGAATAAACAGGAATACCCCAGAGTTTTCCAGGGGTAGCTGTGGTTTATTTTGGATATATCAAGGAATCAGTTGAACTCTTCAGCTGCTCTTGGTGCTTTTTCCGGCTGACAGAGCGCTGAACTGGTGGAGGTAGGAGGCAGGTGTTAAAAATCCTGCCGAGCACCAACACCTTTGTTTTACTTATCAGATGTCATCCCTGGTACTAGCACTAACGCTGAGCAGCAGTTTTGATATTGGGCATCTCAGAGAGGGAGAACTGTATCTGCGGATCGTGGGTACCAAAGACAGTTGTTGACCAGCTGTGTTTAGCAGCTTTATTACTCTTTGCCTTGAACGGAGCGAGTTCTGCATGGAGAGCTTTCCTGATCATCCATTGTTCGTTCAAGCTGTGGCTGTTGGTATAGTTACTGCTCTGTCACTAATTTCTGGAGATGACTGTTTTTTACAGTAGGAACCTAGGGACTCTTCAGGAGGCCTGTCGCCACAGCTAGTTAGATTGCTCTATGGGGCTGTAGTTAGTGCTAGGGTAGCCCGTCCCAGGCTGCTGGAAAGGGCTTTGGAGAGGGCATGTCCGCAGAAGCCGCGGGCACTGTGCACGATGCGGAGGTGTGGAGCTGAGCTCTGCAGGTCCCTCGGCTCCCGGTGGAGCGGTGCCGGGGGGGGGGGACGCAGGGGGGGAACGCTGAAGAGTGAGCGGCTGCGGAGTGCATGGAGCCGCATGTGGAGTCCTCACAGAGGGATTTTTCTGTTTATTTCTTACTCTTGGTCATAACCTTTGAGATCACACCCTGTCATTGCATTTATGTTGGTGTTTTGTTGATTTATTTTGTTCCATTTTCCCCCAGGCCCCCATGTCTTCCCCCTAAGCCACAGAAAATGAGGAGACCTAGGCCTCTCTCAGTCTATAATCATAAACTCTTTAACGGCAATATGGAAACGTTCATTAAGGTACTCGCTGGCTGACAGTAAGAGTTTATGAACGCTGTGAATGTAATGGTGGCTTTCCTGTCCTAACTGCTGGCTGCTTTCCTTCCTCGGCGGGGTCTCTCAGGTCCACCCTGCACCCAGCTGACGTGGCCAGCACGCGCTTTGCCTCCGTGACGATTTCTCTCCGTAGCTGTCCTCGCCCCTCGCGCCTTCCTGGTGTCACCCATCCCGTTGCCGCCGGCGTGCCCCGGGGCGAGGGTAGCAGCGACGACCCCCGTGGCTGGTGGCCGTTGGCCGTGCTGGCCGGCCGCGCGGTGCGAGGTGCTCTTGGCTGAGTGTCCCTGTTGTCAGCGCTGCTTCCACCCGTCTTGGGGAGGGAGATCAGACGGCAAGGGCAACCCAGCCCAGCACTCTCAAAGGATCAACAGATCCCCCCACCTTCCCTTTTTCAGCACATTTTTGGTGGCCATCTTCCCCCACGGCTGAGGAAGAAGATAAAATGGCTCATAAGCTCCCAGAAAGCGTCTCCCAGTTGTAAGGACTGGCAGCCTTGAATTGAAATAACGTGCATATGGGTGGCTGCGTGGGAGGGTAAACAAGCTATCCTCATCCTTAAACAAAATATATTAATAATAACCAGCCCAGCTGGCTCATCTCGGTGCCAACTGCTGATAGGTGGCTGAGGCCCTCTCCTACAGCTCCGTACCTCCTGGGAGCCGGAATGCCCCTTCCCACAGCCCGAAGAGGAGGGTTAACCCGCAGGGAGGACGGGCGAGAGCCGTGTCGGTGCGGAGCCGTGAGCCTCCCCCGCGGGAGGCCATTACCTCTGAGTGCACCAGGAGAGGAGACGCTGCAGCCCGCCACGCCGGGGCCACAGGCTCCGCTTCCAGCACGGGAGCAAAGCGATTCCTGAGCGGACACTGAGCGGTCTCCAAACCGTCGCTGATAACATGCAGCGTGCGGCCTTCGTAAATGTGGGCCGCAGAATTTTCTTCACTTTAGCTGGGGTGAACTCAGATGAACTCAATTAATACCAGTGCAGTCCCAATGGAAGGGGGCATTTGGCCCTGCTCGTCCCAGGAAATTACCCAGAAGAAGAGATGTGATGAGAAAAATGAAGAGATGTGGATGTGGGATTTGTCCCAAAGGATACCTCTAGCTATTTAGCTGCTGATCCTCCAAAATCCAGCACTTTGCTATTGCCTGCCTGCTGGAGGGATTTCCCAAGGAAGCGATGCTGTTCCAGTTGCTCAGAGTGTTTAATCCTGCGGTGAAGAAAGCTTTAGTGAAAATACTATAGGAAGCAGTAACAACAAACTGTTGGATTAGGTAAACTAATAGGCATTGTCCGGCTCCGATTTATTATTCTCTTAGGCTCTTTTAGTGCAACCATAAGCCTAAGAGCAGTGTTTAGAAACAGTTCACTGTCACGAGTAATATACGGGCCTGACTGACAAAGCCAGTAATCTCTTTAATACTTGTAATTACTCCTTACTTAAACTGATTTTTAAAGAAGTAATGCTCATTAAAGTCCAGCCTGTTCAGCACTGCAGAGGAGGAATTATCTCTCCAAGCGGATGGGTGTCCAGTGCCAGCGGAGAGTCCTCACGGGACGGTGCTGTGCGGCCGGCGTTGTCCTCGATGCCGGGGATCGCGCGCTGCCGTGGGGAACGCGCGTCCGGCTGCCCGGTGCCCCCGCGCCGGGGCGGCTCTTCCCGAGCTTCGCCTGCGCCCGGGCCGGGGCTGGCCTTGTCCTCCGGCTCCTGCCAGTGCCGCAGGCTCAGGAAGGGAAGAAATCCGAGAGGCTCTTTCCGCAGGTCGCCGAGGCTCGGGTGCAGCGTGCTAAACGGGGTTTGGGAGGGAGGGTGGACAGCCTGAAGGCCTGAGTTGGACCTTGCTAAGCTGCCATTGCATTTGAGCGTTCATGGCCTCCGAAAGAGATGCTTACCTCTAACTGAACTTATCCTTGCTTAATCTTTTCTTTTTTTCCTGCTCTGCTGCTTTTTTGTGTTCTCAGAGGAAGGAGGAATGCGCGAACCAGAAATCAGGTATTTACTGGAGGCCCACCTATGAGGCAGAGTAAATTAACCAGAGAGATGCAACTGTACTCTACTGGAAAAAA
This sequence comes from Elanus axillaris, assembly GCA_026212715.1. NCBI lineage: Eukaryota > Metazoa > Chordata > Aves > Accipitriformes > Accipitridae > Elanus > Elanus axillaris. The sequence continues at coordinate 23,983,738 of JANZLQ010000037.1, read as the reverse complement.
AAACAACCAGTTTTCCCCTAAGGAAAATAAATGTCCACTTAGGCAGTCAGCTCACATTGCCCCTCGAGCTCCTTCCACGAGGGGTCTGGAGAGAATCAGCTTTGAAACAAAAGCCAAAACTCATTGCAGGTTCAGATACAGGTAGTTCGTTTCATACACTGTGGTGTTTTGTGTTTTTTTTCTTAGCATCTGCTGACAATGGCTCTTTCTTTAGGTGGAAATATTGTTGTAAGCTCTGTTACTGGAAGCTTATTTCATCAGACAGGTATAGCACAAGTTTTATTTCAGCTCAGCATTACACCTTTGAAATGGAATAGCTGTGATCCTGTTGCATCAGTCCCCTGTCTCAACCAGATAGTGAGCGGCAGTCTTTCACACACTTTAGTGAAAGCTTTTTTGTGCATAATTGACTGCACGTAGTATACTCAGCACTTTTTGGTGGCTTGATGTGTGTAACACCTCCTTTTCTTGCCTGTTCTCTTACTAAACTCAATGGCACTGATTTTCCAGTCTCTTGTTTTTGCAATCTTTAATGCATTTCCTGTGCTTTGTTATCAATAAACCAGTAATTTTTTCCTTTTTCCTTTCATGAAGGATTCGGGACAGGCTATTCCGCTTGTAGTAGAAAGCTGCATTCGTTACATCAATTTGTACGGTAAGTTGATTCAGTAACATCAACAGAAACTTTTCTGCAAAGGAAATCAAGTAGTTGTAATTAGCAGTGAAATACAGTAGAGATGCCCACAGCCCTTGCTGCATGGGCTCAGGTTATAATTACAGTGGCATTGACTGTGATGTAGCATTGGATGACTGGCAAATATTTAGGTCTTGTTAGCACTTACTCGGGTTAAATTGTTTTCTCAGGCCCCAGGCCAATGGGAGCCCTTTCAACACTTTGATCTGGGGAGCCTCGATTGGAGAATATGAGCGGAAATTAATCATAGCAGGCTGTTCCCTTCTTGCTCTGAGCCTTTCCGGGTGCATGGACTCCTACTTTCTGCTGTTCTTTACCAGAAAGTACCGCGTAACAGTTACAGAAATCTTTTCTCAAACTTTGTTCTTTTCCAGGCCTTCAGCAGCAGGGCATTTTCAGAGTCCCTGGCTCCCAGGTGGAAGTCAACGACATCAAGAATTCGTTTGAGAGAGGTGTGTTACCAGGGTGTGCAGCTACAGCTGGGACACCGTGTCTGAGCAGGGATCGTTGGTGGGAGTTTCAGCATGTGCTGGATGCGTTAGACATTGTGTAAAGCCTGTGCTAAGGCCTTTCTGCTACGAGACACGAGGAGGTTTTATCCCCTTCCTAGGTATCTTAGTACTGTATCTCCAGCAATAGCAAGGAGTCACTTAGGGAAAGAGTATGCGAAGTAGGGGTAGGTGCGGAGATCTTTTCCGCAGTCATTAATTAGGAGCATGAAAGCCTCAGATGGGAGCCATAAAATTGCTTGGGATCCATTTTCCTCCTTCTTGCAGCGGTTTGTCAAGGGAGGAGCGGCGTTGCCATGTGTACCTGGTGGCAGTGTCGGTTGTGGAGTTGCCAGTGATTCTGTTGAGAAGATCACATCGAGGGTGCAAGGCTGGCAAGACAGGGCAGAGCAGTCTTGCTGTCACCGAGTGAAGGTGAAGCTGTAGCTGTGAAAGGGACAGTCTAGATGGGGGTGATGGCCTCCATGGCATTAATTTTTGAGCAGCTTTGGAAGGATCAGGGTGAAGGTGGTCAGGCCAATGAATAAGGCAGTGGTGGGATTGTCAAAGGCTGGAAGGTTTGCACATCCAATTTAAGAGGAATCAGTATCCAAATCCCTTAGGTTTTGGAAGCCCTTTATAGATTTAAGTCAGTACAATGCTATCCAGAACAATTCAGTCTATTCCAGAGGCATAATTGCATCTTCCAGCCAAGCCTGTCTTCTCGGGCTTTTACCCACCATTGTTCAGATCTGCTCAGCTCTCTGAGCTGTTGCTGTAAATGCAAAAATGCGCTGGGCTGATAATGATGAAGGAGAACTGAACAGCAACATCTTCAGGAAAGGTTTAAAATCTCCACAATAAACTGGGTTTTTGTAGGTAGGGCTATAGCATGTCTCAGCATGATGCTGTGTAGCAGGTACCTTATTAAACTCTCCTCTTGCTGGCAAAATGGATAGCATAGAGATTTTAGGTTTCTGCTGAGTTAGGAAAAACACTTGCTGTGTTAGTCCAACTTGACAGTAATGCTGGAAATAAAAACTCTTCCCTGGGCAGGTGAAGATCCCCTTGCTGATGATCAAAATGAGCGTGACATTAATTCAGTGGCTGGAGTCTTGAAGCTGTATTTCCGAGGACTGGAAAACCCCCTCTTTCCTAAGGAAAGGTTTCAAGATTTGATATCTACTATAAGTAAGTACATGTGGCAGCTCTTCTCAGCAAAATAGGGTGGGACAAAAGAAACAGTAAATGGGGAGCAGGTACACCTGAGTTTTGCTAACAGCAGCTTACGCTGTAAGAAGGGTTATAGGTCTGCAATGGAAACTGCTAGAAAAAGACATTAAGGGTGTGAATTGGCAGCGCTGGAGGTGCGGAAGAGGTAAAAACATCTTGCTATGGCTCTTTCAAAATCTTCCTAGCATCACGTGGATCACCAGAGAGTCACCTCCAAGCTTAGGCCGGTGGGCTGCACATGCAGCAAGCCCATATGCACATTTGTGGGCTGCACTGAGGGGTCATTAATTTCTTGAACAGGGTCGGCCGCTGTCCCGCCTGCACAGATCTCTGCAGGTAATGGTGGCTCCTGTGCCTGCCCGTCAAGTGTCATGCGGCCATGGCTCCTGGGACGCAAAAGGGGTTTGCTGCTTTAGTTCAGTGTCTTCTACTAAATGTAGTGAAGGTCAATAACTTGTGGCTACTCGCAAAGCTTCTCTGACCCTTGACTCTGCAGACTTGATTTCAACCTCACTCAATCAGCTGTTCTCCAGGTGTTCGCTGTGTGCATTTCCCATCCCAGAGAAGACCAGAAAGTGCTTTGGGATGTGAGCAGAGGTAGAAGCTGAGGGTTTTTAATCATGAAGGGTCTCGGATTGATGTCAGGGAGAGCCTAGCTGCTTCTTGTTCTGTCCTGAATTCCCTTCCCAGCTCCACTTGTTCCTCTGCAACTGAAGAAACATATATCCCAGCTGGGGTCTGTTTCTCTCAGTACCTTGTAGCGATGACGTTTATTTATTGGCAAGTCATGGAAATTACTCCTCTGGGGGAAAGGAAGAAGACAGAATGAATTTGATGTTTCAGAGATGATGGAGGAGCGTGTTGTGCGCTTTGGCTACGGGATGACTATTTTGCAGGAGAAGCGTCGGGGTTGTTTGGGGGTTGGAGTGTCTCAGTACGTGGGTAGCTTCAGGCAGACTGACTGCTGAACATGTGCTGAAGTCCTTCGTTTGGCTTTCACTGCTCATGGCTCCTTCCCCCCTTCTCAACGTGCACAACTGCTGGAGATGTAGTGATGTCCAGACAGACAGATGATACCTGGAGGGGAATGACGCAGGGATGGGCTTGTTCCAGAAGGAGAAGAATGTGCTCTTATTTTTCAGGAACAGTTGTTTTCTGTAGTAGCTTTAGGAAATTTGCTGTTGCCTTTCAGTTTTGATGTGTAAAACAGTACAGCACACCTGTAACACAGCAAACAAAGGAAGCTGTTTCTGTACCAGCTTCGTGCCCTGGACAGGGATTTTTAGCCCGGCTTGCAGTGCTGACTCTGGCTGCCCTCCCCGGGGGGCTTGCAGCAGGCAGAGCGGGGACCCTGAGCGGGCACAGCCCGCGGAGAAGGGGACGGGTCCACTTCGGTGCCAGGAAATGTGCCTGGTGCTTGGGGATGTGACTGTCTGAGTGCTTGCAGATAGGCTTGTGCTTTGGAACCATCCCTAATTAATGCCAGTTTGCACAATTTATTAAGCTTTTGGGAGCTTTTCATTGCAAACATCATCTGTTAATTTTCTGGGTAGTATTCTCTTCTTTCTCTATCTTTTTATTTTAGCAAAAATCTTCCTCCTCTTTTCTTTCTTTCCCTGCTGCTCTTGCTACCTTTTGATTAAGGATAGATTTGAAATGAAGTGCCTCGTTCCCATTAAAAATCTGACCTTAAGTGCGTCTGATTTCCTGCCACATAAATACAGGCTGTGTAATAGGTCTCCCAACCTAAACAGACTGAAGAAACCTTCTTTCTTTGAGAACCGCTGCTCAGTAAAATGCCACCCTTGCTGTAGGATGTTCTCTCTCATTTTGTAATTACGGCGGAAAGGTTAAACGCAGCCGAGCGGTTTGTCTGGGCTCTCCACCGCAGTGCATCACAAAGCCACCTTGATTTCCCTTGGCGCCTGCTAAGGTATTCCGAGCGCGGTTTTTGCAGCAGGTGCTGCTGCGCATGTCGCAGGGCCTCCGAGTGCCCCTGGAAGCTGCAGAGCCGCACCATTCCCTGCTGGTGTGATGGGGAAGCCAGGCTTGCTGGTGGCAGATGAAAGGCTGGCTTCTCCTTTTGCTCGTGAGGGACTGACAGTTTACATGGAAGCGTTTCTCAAATGCACGTGAGAAATAGGAGGGTAGAAAAGGCACTTTGTTTGCAAAGGTTCATTCAGAGTTGTGCCTGTTTTGTAGAGTGATTGATGATTACTCCATTAATTCTTCTGAGTTACAGCCAGTTGAAACGTTTTGCTAACTGAAAAAAGGCTTCAAGACAATTTCTTCCTCTGGGTTTTGGAACAGATATCTATTGTTGTAGGGGTTTATCCAGTTTTTCTTTCTTTCTTTTTTTTTTTTTTTTTTTACAATTGTCCTCTTTAAGTGAAACCAAAGAAGTAGAGAACCCAGTAAGCAATAACAGGGGATAAATACATTCCTCAAAAGGAAAAATGTCCAAAATTAAATATTACAAAGATTTCCATCTTCGTACTGAAGCCAAATTTTGATCGGAATTTTGAACAAATGGCAGGCCTGCTACATCTTTTCAGTGAATTTTATTACAATCAGCAAATGTCAAAAGTTTGAGCCAGCATAGTAAAGTAAGCACCTCTTCCATGCATCTGAGGCCGGCGGCTCGCAGGAAAGCTTTGGTACTCTTTGTCTGTTTTCTGTAAAATAAAAGCCACAGCATTAACTATCTACATAACACACTGAGCAGATACTAGCTTAAAAACCCCGTAGCCTTGGGGGCTGGCCTGTGCTGCCAGCTGCTGCAGGACGGCGGTGGTGGAGCGGGGCTTCAGCACCCTCCTTGGGGCGGGGGGCAGGACGGGGGTCCCCCGGCGAGTGAGCTGGCACCGAAAGCAAGATGGGTCTGTGTCACCTTCCTACAGAAGGAAGCTGGTTTCTGATGGCAGCTGCGGGCTTTGTGCGCTGCTATAGAGAGGAGTGAATCTTAAAGGGCTGACTCGGGATCGGTTCAGCTTAAATTCCCACTGAGACCAGTGGGAGACTGGAGCAGAAGGGCTCAGAAGGACTTGATGGTTAATCCGTAAGAGTAATGTGAATAAAAACCTCATTTTGAAATCTGCACTGGAGAACCAAGCAGTGCTCCATTTTCCAGTGCCGTATTGACTAAAGCTGTTGAAAAATGGTTGTTGAGGAACGAACTGAATAATGCATGAACAGTTACTTTAAAAATAAAACCATGGAAATGTTTATTTTGCTGTTTATACTGCATCTGAACATAGATATGAATTCACCTGTGGAAAAGCACTATGCGCAGATTCTTTCCTTGGACCAGAGTGACAAACCTTAGTGAGTCAAATCTGGAAACGGGCTATTGTTTTCCTTGCATAGTGGGCTACTAGATCTGGAACAAGTCCCTCTGGTGCCACATTGTCTGATCCTGAGAAGGTTTAAAGATGTGCTTTCTATCCATGTGTTCCAGAAATCGAGAGCCCCACCGAGAGAGTGCACCAGATCCAGCAAATCATCGTCACTCTGCCCCGGGCTGTCATCGTTGTCATGAGATATCTTTTTGCTTTCCTTAATCAGTGAGTCTTTTTTTTTTTCCCTCTTTCACTTAGTTTCTCCTTGCCCTCCTTTTTCTCGGGGTTTCCCTGTCTTTGTTGCGTGAGTCCTTTTTGGTATTGCCATGGAGAGCTGTATTTTGCTCCTTCCTCAGCCTTGCCTAGCCGTGGCTGTGTGTTCAGGGAAGGTGTGCAGTTCGGTGATGATTGCTTTTTTGGGTGGTGGGGGTTTGGTGGTGGGAGACTTTTCTAAGTGAGCAGGGAAAGTCAGCACTGCACCTCCCTAACGCTTGTGCTTGCAGCTTGTCGCAGTACAGCGATGAGAACATGATGGATCCCTACAACTTGGCCATCTGCTTTGGGCCCACTCTGATGCACATTCCAGATGGGCAGGATCCGGTGTCCTGCCAAGCCCATGTCAATGAGGTCATCAAAACCATCATCATTAATCATGAGGGCATCTTCCCCAGCCACAGAGAGCTGGAAGGACCTGTCTACGAGAAGTGCATGACTGGCGGGGAGGAGTACTGGTAAGGAGCGGGGCCAGGACTTCATTGTTTGCAGAACTTAAAGCCAGATCCCCTTGTTAGGGTTATCTTCTGGCACTGTACATTAAGAGCGAACCTGTGACAAAATGCAGGGGTTTGGCTTGATTCCTGGTAGACAGAGAATTGACCTCAGCTCACCCAAGTGTAGGAAAAGGGCTCTTGGGAGCAGATCCCTGGGAGGATGGGGTGTGAGGAGAGCTTTGGGGACGTTCAGACTTAATATTCAGGGCAGCTGAGCCTAGGCTGAGCACGGTGCCAGTGAATACGCCCCTTTGCAGAAGGGGCATGCCCTTTTGCGTTTATTCCTGTTAAACGTTATGAATTAGGTGTGCAAGTGATACGTATTTGATATGCTCGTGCTGCTTTACACTGGTTAAGAATCTTACTCCATACTAGGCTGTCTGTGTGGTCCTTAGTTATAACTGCCTTCATAAAACTGAGAGGATTTTGCACATCTAACCAATTAGTTTCTGCTTATATATGTCAGCTTTGGCTTTTCATTTCAGCCTTGCTGGTGAAAACAGGCAATTTTCACCGAGTTTTTCTTTTCATTTTTCTCATGCTGACTCAGCATTATTAACCTCAGTGAAAATTTCAGCAGAAAATTGTTTCCAGTAGGAATATTAATATTTGTTAAAAAAAAATCTTTTAGCTGCAGATTCACAGAAGCGTGTTGAGAGCAAATCAGAATTTTAGGTCAATTCTAACCAAATTCCTCCTAGGCTGGAATTTTTTAGTAGTGTCTCATAGTTCCATGATAATTTGCTAGTTGGATGAAATCTCTTAGCCTGAAGTTAACCTGAACCTACCAGTTCCTTTTGTTTTGTCAGTGTTAGAGGACAGATGAGTTTGCATTAGCTGTGGATGGGATCAGCCGCGTGCAATTGCATTGCATCGCATCTTTCTGGTGCACAATTTGCCCTACTTGGTATACGCAGGATAGGAAAACTCCATAAACAAACTGCCACATTAGAAGTGTAAGTGGTATTGCACATTTGTTTGGGGGATGCTGGAATTCTAAACTGACATTCAGGTCTGAGTTTTAACAAACCGGTATTTATAACAGACTTGAACTGGTTTGCGTGCAAACTCTGTACGTTTCTGAGGCATAATCTTCCCTGGCGCTGATCGCTTGCCACCATTCTTACTGATGCAAGGACAGGATAAAATGCTAAAACTCATTGTGAATGAGTGAGTGGAGCATTTTAACTTGGTATCACTTTATATTTGTTTTGCCAAATACAAGTAAGAAGTAAGATGCACAAGCAACAGAACGTGATGTTCTGGGCCTGAAGATCAAGGTGCGAGTGTCTGCTGTTCCCAAAGCAAGTTCGGAGATCCGCTGTGATTTAAAACGACCATCTCAGTCCTATGAAAACTAAAGCCGTAACTCTTTCCTGTGTCACTGGGGCCAGAATTTCCCTCAACAACTTACTTTTGCTAAGCACCTTAGGAAGGGAATCTCTTTCTTTCTTTGAAAGCATGGTGTATTTTATTTCAGTGACAGCCCACACAGCGAGCCGGGCACCATCGATGAAGTTGACCATGACAACGGCACGGAGCCACACACCAGTGACGATGGTGAGCACAGATGTGAGCAGCAGAAAATCGGGTCTGTGTTAGAAGAGCTGTGCATGTGGGAAGGCAGTGCGCACTCGCTCCTCAACAGATTAGGGCCTCAACTAGTATCTGGCACTTTAGTGGGGGTCGATGTTTTTGTGTGCTTAGTAATGAATATGCATATTAATAAATGTCATGTATAGGTTGTGCAGGGACCTTTGCAGTGGTCTGACTCCATGGCAGGATACATGGGTTGTTTTTCTGGAGCTGTTCTATGGGATTCCATTAATCCCATATATATGACTTTTTTTTCCTTCTCTTTGTCATCTGTGCTTACATGCCACGCGACGGTGAGGACGCGCTGTGTGAAATGGCTCATGAGAACAAGAGGGGAGTTGGGGGCTGACATGGGGAGGGATCAGCTCTGTTTGCTGCGGGCCCTTGGATGCACTGTGGGAAAAACAGTGAACATCAGTGGCCCCGTTGGGGGCACTCTGAAGCGAGGGGGTCTTTCAGCTGCTTTTCTGAGGCTGTGGATAATCCCCTGTCAAGCAGCCATCTCCTTGGCTGAAACTAAATGCCCCTGTATTCAAGCAAGCCACAGTCAGTTCTGTTTGCTTTGGTGACAAAGTACCCGCCTGCTCATTTGTTCCTCGTGTCAGGCCCATGCAGCTGGCCAGCTTCGGAGGGCGAAGCAGGATCTGTTGTGAGCCGGGGCTGCGTGGATGGGTGCAGCTGGGTGTGAATCCCTTGTAACTGGGCGCATCGTCAGCGTTGCGTAAGGCTCTGGAGGAGGCTCAGGTCCAGCTTTCTGTAAGCTCCTGCCTGCCCGCACCTCTGCGTAAACCAGCTCGGAGTGTCACATGTAGGCTCTCAGCAAAAGCTTTGAAGCTCACGGTGATCGCAAAGGAGAGCATGGAAACAGGCGTGAAGAAGCGCGTTTGCTCCAGGACGCGGTACCAAGGCAGGAGGAAGCGCTGTGCTTCCTGCACCCGGAGGCACCGGCAGCTCGGCCACGGGGCGAGTCCGGGAGACCCAGCTGGTACTGCTGAGGGACGGTGGACGCGCAACCCCACGGCATCATTTAATGGCAGGACTTTGCTGTATGGAAGGGCACCGGGGAGCCGAATGCCTCTTCTGCTTTCCTGGTGGCCACTATTTCCTTGGACACGTTCTGCCCCGACAAAACGCCGACGCCTTCCGAGGCTGGCCGGCACTGCAGGAAGGAGGGGAAGGGCGCAGCTGGGCCGGACAGCTCAGGACCTGCTTTCAGCTACAGACAGGAGCCGACAGGACCAGAAGATGAAGGAGAGCAAGCTGCCATTTAGCCAATTTTATGCTTGGGTGGTCACATTAATAGCTCTGATTTGGAGTTCCTGGGTGATTAACTGTGGTACAAGCGTAGAGAAGAGGAGCAGCTTTATTTTGTGAATTCATATATTCCTTATTCCCCTCTCCCTTGCCCCGTGAACCCTCCCTGCTGAGAAACTCAATATTTTATCCAGGATGTGAAAGCCCTCCTGGTAGCGTCCCCCACTCCATTTCCTCCAGAGCATCCCCCATTGACCCTGCTGTAGTGCTCCCAAGCACCCTGCTGCTTGTGTTGGTGCAGATGTGTGTTTTAAGCTGGGGAAAATCAGTCTGCTGAAGCGACCCGTCCTGTCCCACAGGAGGCGAGGAAGGGGGCAGGGGTCTGGTTCAGTGTCTCCCACGTCTTCCTCCGCTGTCTCCCCCTCTGTGTGGACTTTGTCACTGAGCAGAGCGACGGGTCGCATCCTGATTGCTGCTGATGCCGAGCCTGTGGTTAGTGATGAGGCAGGTGGAGCAGAGCAAGTTTTCATGTTTTAATGAGAAAGTGGCAGGTCTGGAGGAACTGGGCGTATTTGCCCTGTTTAGCTTTGTCATCACCTGTCTGCCAGTCTCCAGGTGGGGTTTGAAATGATCAGGGGTCTCAAACTATCCAGGTACATTAACTGCTTGCTTGCTGGCTCCCACAGTGGCTAGAGGTGGTGGAGTGGTGGCAGCCTGCTTTTTCACCCCTGTCTCGGAGCGAAGTGAGGCAGAGCGCAGCCTGCTCCTGCCGGTGCAGAGAGAAGTGCCGTCGCTGCCTTGCAATCACTGCGGCAGTTTCTCTGGGATTCAGCTGGAAACAGATTTGCAGAAGAGCTGGGCTCCTCCGTGGGCTCCTCGGCACCAACCAGGCTCCTCTTCGGGTGCGCGAGCATCTCCTGCTGTGATGCCCTTGGCCAGGGGCTCAAAGGCTCCTGGTGTGCTCACAACCTGCCAAAGTGAACTCCTGCCTCAGCCCTCTTGAATTTCAGGCCCTGAGCTCCCAATTTGTGAATCCCTGGTGTTTGGTAGAGCTTAAATTAGAAAAAGTGGAGAGGGGGTGAGGTGGAGTACTGGAAGGTCTGCAGATGTGGGGCTGTGATGCGGAACAGCTGCCTGGCCAGAGCTGGTATCATCATTTCTATGGGGATCCCCAAAGGGGGATTCGTTACTCATCAATAATTCAGGCCAAACTGTCTCCAGGATAAGGAAAGGAAGAGAAGGTAAGCAGGGCTTTGATCAGAGTATCTGACACAGCTTAACAAGATCCCAGTCTGGAGGATAATGGGGTTCTGTAACTGAAGAAATCACTTTATAGGTAGAAAATGAGGGTGCGGGCGACGATGCCATATGCACACAGGGAAATTTCAACTACTCCCCATCTGGTTTGTAGCTTTTTGTAATTGCTGGTAGTTTGTGAGTCTGTGAGAAATTCCAGGAAGGCTGGAAGAACAAAAAGAATTGATCAGTCTAAAAATAAGGTGGCTTGTACTCAGTGTAAGATGCTCTCGGGAAACTCGGGCAGCAGCAGTACTGCTGTTCTGGTGAGATGTCTCTTTCTAGGATTTATTGTGCCCTTGTGATTGTTGAACTCAGCTTTTCTCTACCCGTCCTTTTCTCCTTTGCAGAAGTGGAGCAGATTGAAGCCATAGCAAAGTTTGACTACATTGGACGATCTCCACGAGAGCTCTCCTTTAAGAAAGGAGCTTCGCTCCTCCTGTACCATCGGGCATCAGAAGACTGGTGGGAAGGGAGACATAACGGTGTGGATGGCCTCATACCCCACCAGTACATTGTCGTGCAGGACATGTAAGTAAAGTGGCATGTGTTGATCCAGGATGTTAAAATCACTTAATAACATGAGGTGCATCTTTAGCTACCTAAAATAGGTGGTCGGATTTTCCCCAGGTTTAATGACTTTGAGAAATCTGGATCTGTTTGCATCTGCCTCTCCATTGTATTGGCTCAGATAGTTTCTTGTTCAGGCTAATAAAGCCAAGCACTGAATATTGTACTTCAGTGTGCCTGAACCCCATCTATCACTGACTCCTCAAAGTGGCATGACCCAGGCTTAATATGGCCCTTGCCCGCTCTGTACCTTGGCCTGGCACTGTTCAGTACCCAGCTGGCCTGTAGGCAGATCCCAGGGTCCTTCGCAGATGCTGCTTCTGTTACAGGTACTGTACCTGGATTCATTAAAATGGCAACTACAGCACAGGTTGATAGGGAGACGCTTTTTCCAAGCTCTAGGTACTTTCTGAAGTGGTGGCCTTGGTCCAGCCCTTTGTTAACAAAGTCTGGAGCTGCT